>JAQFZZ010001754.1:0-10204 GCA_034696405.1 Isotoma caerulea | reverse complement strand
ACAATTAAAGACACGCAACTTAAATGTTTTATTGAAGGGTGATCATTGATTTATTTCAGTAGGTAAATGCATCTACTTGTTTCCATTGGTCTCGAATGCTCAGGCTGATCAATGTCATCAGTTTCTATGATGTGTGCCAGCCATGTCTCTATATTATATAACTTTGTAAGTTTTACAGACCATTCAAAAATTAGTGTGTGGATTTTGAAAAGGTTGAAGTCTTCAACCTTCAACTTGAAGAGATCTATTAAAGAAACTGTTATAAATGGTCGGAAGCTAAAAGGCCAAGATATGCTCAAATGTTGAAAATGTATTAAGTATTGCTTTTTTTTAATAGAAAACGCTGTCATATTTTAAAATGCATGTCAACAAAGTGTTAAAGCAATTTAACATCGACAGAGTCGATAAAAATTAATAGTTAAAAAATAAATGGAAATGATACATTGAAAAACATGCAAAATTAAAATGATGGACAAATAAATGCCTTACAAATAATAAGCGTTAAAGAAAATATCGTTAGATTAATCTTAAAAACCATTTATAATTTGACAATTTTAAATGCTTAATATTAATACATTTTTAACACTGTGAAATCTGAATTTTTTTATTTGAATTTTTGTGCAATTTTGTAAAAATTTTAAACTGTAAATTAAATTTTACAATTTAAGGACATTTTTTGTGAATATGTACTCCAGCAGTCTTTACGTGAACAAATTTTCACTCTCTGTCATTTATGAATGGATATCTTAACTTAATACATATTATGCGTAACTGTCTATTATGTTGACCACAATTGCATGAATAATTATGAAATAAAAAACACTGAATGATCTGATTGACATCGCATAGCAATGCTGAAGGTGTGGACTGTCCTTTGTAGAACAGAAATAGTGGCTGAATTGGTAATAAATCTCAATGACTTAGAGTGAGATGGATGAATTTTAATAACTCAATGACCTTTGTCACTCTGACCATCATATCAAGCAGATCATTGAGCATTCATGATTATTAAGAGTGAGTTTGAATAGGGCGTACAGTCAACAGCGAATAATAATAACAATAACGAAGAATATTATAAACTGAAGGAGTAATTATAACAATAAGAGTAAGAGACAAAGGATAGATTAGATGACTGGGAATCGATTGGGAGTTTAAAATTAAAAAGTGAAAATTAGGGCAGGGTTACACATCCAAATAAATACAAATTGCACTTTTGAATGATCTGATTGTCACTTTGTAAAATCAGATGTGTCATAAAAATATAAACTGTCATTTTTGGAGTATCGCCAACATATTTTTTATTGTTTAAAAAGTTTAAAGAACTTGAGATTGTAAAAATGTTTAAATTGAAAGCTTTTGTTATGATTTACAGGTAGGATTTTGAACTATGAGGTATTTGGATTAATAACAGAGATTAAAAATTACGTAATGGGGAAATAAAAACTATTAAATATAACATTTATTCTTCAGGATTGGGGCAAAAACAATAATCGCCGTGCCCACGCTAAGTTTTAACTTTAAAACAAATTCAATTTTTAGCAGCTATAAAATTTTGTCATTTCTAAATGTTATTAATTGTTTTATTTTTATTGCGTTAAAAAATACGGATATTGAAATACAAACAAGAAATATGCTCTTGAAATAACGTTAATTGTTAGCTGTATGCGTTTTTGACGTGGCACAGTAGCTATTGCTACGTGTATTAATTTCTATAAAAATGCTCTGATTAATTGACCTTTATTTTTATAAGCTTCCGTGCCCTTATGTAGCGATTTTTGTTGTTTGTGTCTCCGTTCAGTCTATTAAATATGAAATTGATGGGTTAACTCATAATTACGCAGCGGTTGGATGTTGTGAATGTCAATCACTCACAGAGTTAATTAAATGCTAAATATGATACAAAGGCATCTCCACCTTTTTATGTTAATTTGTAGTGTTTAATCTAGTTAATAAAGTTATATGTAAATTTTGTAATTATTACATGCGTTATATAAACAAGGGCTTCTGTTGACCTTGAAATTATTCGTTTCCTTAAGGTTTCTCAATATGTTTTATTTTGGTGTGTGTGTGCAGAATCGTTTATATGTAAATGGGATTTCCGAAGGTTTCGATTATCAAAGCAATCCCAGTTACCCCTGGAACAACGCTCGTTTATTTAAAAAAATAAAATTTGGTATACAAAAATTTTAGCGATTTGTGTCAAATATGATTAGGGGCTTAATTTGATGTGACTCTAAAGCTTACATTTTATACAAATATTTCCAAATAATTTAGTCTAACTTATGAACTGTGGTATTTTCTTAAAAACATCCCGTATTTTAAGTGTTGGCATAGGAGATTATGAGTATTAAAATATGCAAAATTAATGAACACATTTTAAGTTGTACTTTTAATTATAGTCGCATCAAAAGTAAAAGTAGATCTGAGACGAGTGAAGAGGGTCGATGACCAGAGAAAGTAAGCTAGAGAAGATGTAATTTGATATTATCTCATAATTACTTAACAAAGACTCAGCAGCTCAATATTAATATACAGATGACTATTTAATATAAATAGCCCCATTCTTTCGTACATTATATGAAATGCACTGGGGGAATTATAATTTGATGTTATATGATGACACAAAAAGAAACCCACATGATCTCCATTATGTTGTGTGGAGTTCGTCCCCACGGATGCATTTCAATTGTAATATCGATATAATTTTTTAAAATCATTAATCTAACAATAGATTTAAATGTTATAATACGGAGATAAATTATGCGTTTTAGTTTCATCCAAATTATAAATTGTGATAGATTGCACGAGGAGGGAATACGCCCATAATACAATTAAAATTAAGTTTTGCGATGATAAAAATTGTTCTTTGAGATTAGGATAGAAGATGATTTTTGCAGTTTTTTGTATTAATTTTACCATGGGACTTAGGTAGCTGCTTGGTTTAATAGTTGGTTCGATTCATGTTATAAAGCGGTTTTGCTAAATTCTTGTTTTAATTGTAGAAAATGGGATGGTACAGGCCAATATGTGCCTTTGAGATTGAGATTGTCAGGAAGGGATGACCAAAGCATATTACCATCAGATTTATGGTTTGTTTCCCCTATAGCGAATTATATTCGTTATTGTACATTATGTATGTTTTCTTCAAAGCGTTACGTTACAGAATTATGTTTCACAATATTATAATTGATAACTAGTAAGGGGAAGTATTTATTGCAATATTAAAATTAAGAATTGAAATTTCATATTGGAAAGAGTACGTGGTAAGCCAGTACGCAGTTAGCCATTCAAGTAAGTGATAAAAATATCATTATATGAACATATTCCTTTTTGGCCTGGACAATTCTTTAGACGAAAACTATTGATCGATTTATTTTAAATTTTACAAATCAAGTAGGATAATACAACCAAATTACAGTACATAGTTTAATCTAGAAAACCCATAGGCAATAACAAATTCTGCTTATACATATATTTACAAAAAGATGTAGCATAAGTACAACAGAAGCAAACCAAAATAAAATGATTACTGCAACCAATGCACCAAATCAATACAAAACTAACAAGTGATAGTTTGGGTGAAACTGTGAGATGCAGAAAGAGCTAATGCTGTGTTTTGGCCTTCATCCGAAAATCTTTTAATTAACCTGCATTCTCAACTTGCACCGTTAGGATGTGACTTTCAGGAAATATATTTTTATAGACATCTAAAATTCTTTCAAAACTTTGTATTTTAAATATGCAGTAAACAATCGTGAAATCTGTCCTTTTTGTTTCCTTGTGACTTGAATTATGACCATTAATTCTAGTTTTATTCCTTTTACTTTGGATAGCATAGTATTTTTCATACCATTCTTTACGACCCTGGTAGAAAAGTTAGGGTTAGTAAAAGGTAAAGAAACGTACTTGCCTAATCAATTCGTCTGTTTGCATGGTTAACGGATGATTTGCACTAAAGCGTAACATTCTAAGTTTTAGAATTAACTCTAACAATTCCATCGCTTTCTTATAATTTCCATTCGCATGCAAACTCTCGGCCACAGATTGCATTTCTTCATATGTATTTGTTGGTGCTTCGTCGATGGAAGAATTAATTATTATCTTACACAGTAAAAGCTCCTTTAACTCCTTCTTGCTTTTTTCCATCAACTTATTCCTATTAAAGTGTGGGGCTCTTAAAGTGAAATTGATATTTCGATTTAAATACTTTTGCACGAAGTTGGAGTTTATTGTATGTGTAATTCCATTTACGAGTTCATATTTGGTGAATGAAACTTCTTGGGGGTTACTTAAATAGTATTCGTTGATTGCTACTCTGGAGCTTAACGATTGAGGTGAAAGACGTGATGATATGTGTCCAGCAGGTGTGAAGACACATTCTTCATCAACAATTGCAGTTTCATCGTCTTGATGGTCTGTTGTCCAAATAAAATCACTTGTGACAATGTTCCACACAAACAATTTCTCAAGCATCTCAACCTTTCTTCGTAAATTTAAATCAGAACTAATCTGAAGATCTTTTAAGTTTAGTTTTGCATACTGGACTGCACAGTCTACTCCTTTTAGATCCAACAAGAATTCTAACACTTCAAAGAATTTATCAAACGTATCGACAATAATTTTAAAAGCACATTTGCAGATAGAATTCAAATGTAATACGTCACTTGATTGGACGCCTGGAAATTTCGTATGATTTCTTTTTTTGCAACTTAATGTTATAGCCTTGTCAAATAAACTTTTTGAATAGTTTTCATCTTCTATCTTAAACCTTATTATTTCCTGTACTAATCTGTGCATTGTTATGAAAGTGTTTTCTTTTTTGACAAGGGAGTAATTATAAATTGCATTTAGACTTTCATTAAAATGCATAGTTTGTAAATCTAATTCCTCGCAAATGTCTTGCAAAAAATCTAGTTTCACTTCGTCTGAGTATAGGTGGGCAAGTACTTTCAGAACTTCAAATGTGAACCCGTTCATTTTCTCCAGAGTCATATTCCAAGTTATCGATGTTGTTTTGCAGTAGTTGTATTCAAACTGGTTCAACCTTTTATCCAGCATTACCAATTTGTTGTATTCGAATTCACGAATGTAATCTGAGACATTATAATTGACTGGTAACAATTGGCACTTTTGTTCCTTTATATAAGCTATAGCTTGTTGCAATGCTAACGGGTAGTGTTGAACTAATTTACAAAGTAAATCAGCGTCAGAGTCATGCACATTTTCAAGTGATTGTTTTATCAATGATTTCGAATATTTTGGTTCAAGAACATCAAGACTCATTGTAATGCCAGCTCGGTCAAGAGTAGTTTTATCTCTACTTGTTACAATCAGAAAAATGCCCTTATTTTGTACCAGCTTTACAATGTTAATGACATTAGAGACTTCTTCGTAGATTATATCTACATTATCTAGAATAAGCAACATACGTTGACAATTTTTTAGTATTATTGAAACAAGTTTGCTTAAAATTTCGGAAGGAGATGAATTCAAATCATTGGGAATCCCTAATTGTTCAGATAATTTCAAAACCGATTCATTCAGAGAAGTTTTTGTTTCACCATGCAACCATACTAGACTAACTGGTGCTTCGTTAAAAGTTGTTATGTCGTTTGCGAATTTTCTGCATAATTCCGTTTTACCAATACCACCCAATCCACAAATCAATATTAAATCTTCAGTGGATTTGAAGTATGAATTTAATGATTGTAATTCTTGTTCCCTCCCAGTGAAGCTCTTTGCGGTTTTCAAAAGCCCGTGGGTAATTGGCCATTGGTTTTTAATTATACAAGGTTCGGCCAGTTTAAACCCATCTGTACTTTTTGTATAAGTCTGTTCCTTAATTTCAGTACTCAATATTCTTTTTCTTGATGGGCCCGCTAAGATAAAAAGCAAATATTCATGTTTATCGTAAATTTTCATTTTAAACAAACTAATATATCCATAAAAGCCTTACCTTGTTCAGCAGAGCTGTCCGTTGAGAATACTATAGAGTGACGTCCATCAAAGTTGGTTGCAATTTGTTCTATTTTAAAAATTATATGAATGTATTTTAGTTTATAGCAAGCCAAAACCTTGTGTGATTTTAAATGGCAAATTGCAGTCGAGTTTTCATTTTTTTATTTTCTTTCATCCATATTAAAACCGAAAACCCTTAATATAAATCTAAACTCGCTTTACAACGTTTTTCTTATGTGTAAATAAGTACAGAAAAGGGCAATTAATGTAGCCAATGTTTAGAAATATTAAAAGTTTGTAATAGACACTTTTGTACTGTTCTTTGGTTTATTATTCGGATGCATATATAGTATTCATTACTATCAAAAAAATGCTATGATCTTTTAAAAAATATTTGACGCAAATTATGTATTTTTGGACAAATTAATACACGTATTATCTTTTGAATTTACATATACAAATGTGTATTAGGATTATTAAAAATCTTAAAAGTTTTAAAATACCTTCAAGATAGATGTTGTTCATTTTTCTTAAAACAAGACACAAGTCGTCCACTGATGTCCTAGAACGTTTACTGATCCACTTTGTAAGCATTTGCAAAAATACTTGGTAGTGCTTAAAACTCCCATTATTAATTCCGCGGATCCAGTATTCGTTGTCTTCAGATTTAGAATCTAACTGGTTACTGAATTTTAACCATTCGCCTAATAGTGTGTGATCATTGACGAGATATTCTAATATATCCTGCAACTTTGCATGGTTATTTAAATTCTCCATTCTATATATTAGGGAAAACCTTCGAAATAGGTGCTACAATTACGGAGAATACACAAAGTGACAATATATAATCTTTAATGGACATTTATTGAGTTAACCTGCTAGTCTAAAGTAATAGTAAAGTAACAGTGCTGGAAATCGGTGTGATGAAAATATTTCCAATAGAATCACTGGTGTAAATATCTAATTAAAAAGTAAAAAAAAATTAAGTAACTTGTATTTACTCTTTCTCTACTCTCCCTTTGAATAAAAATTTCGTGAACAAATTAAGCGAGATTGTGCATTTTAGTTTAAGCGTACAGTAAAGTATCATCATCGAGCACAGTGGTCAAAGGCTTAATATACTGACTTCTGTTTTAGCGTTAGTTACACGATGTTATGTCAATGTAGTGTAGTATAAGTATATAACCATCATGTCTTGTACTCATTATATAATTAGATGTATGATAATTAAAGACTTCATTCACTCTCTCACACTTGGCTTATTAGTTTATAACAACGAGCACTATGTAATCACTTTATAGCATTTTTGTTGGTGCACCTACTTTACACAAATTCCTGACATAGCAATTAGTTTTAAACTCTAGATTCGAAATTTTAAATTTATTTTATTTTTCGACTCAAACTAAGCATTTTGTTGAAAAGTTACATAAAGTTAAAAGGTATTTAGTATGACTGGTTTGCCCTTATACTAAATAGAATAAACCTTATTAACAGGCGCGTATCCACGGAAGAGGGGGGGGGGGCTTTTCCGGGTTTAAACCCTCAAGACCCCATAATTTAACATGGAGAGGATAGGGGAGGGCGGAGTATGAGAGGGGCTTATTACATTGTAGGGATAGGTTAAGCCCCTCCCATAGCCCGTTTCTGGATACGCCACTGCTTATGAATACAAAAATTTTTCCCCAATTCACCACTCACCATGAAACAGTTTGATTTGTAGCCGATAAGCAGACAGACAAAACATGAACATGACATGAACGCCAGGAATGTTCGCATAAATTATCACACAACGCAACAGTCAACAAACTGGATAAGCAGTATAGTATACTGATGTTGTGTAGCTATATAGCACTTCCAAAAAGGTTTAGATTTAAATTATGTATACATCTATAGCAAACGTGGCAATACTTAGTAATGAATTTATAAAGAATTTTGTAGATAAGAAAGCAGGATGCATTTGCAGTTTGGTCCGTTGTTTTTAAGTGTAACTAGATTTAGATACACTCCATGTAAGATTTCATTGTGACGGTCAGGTCTGTGGTTGTGCTAAAAACGTAATGTATTAACAGTGGGTTAATTTATCAACTGCAAATTGTGCCTGAGATGTCGCGAATTTTAATTACTCGACCTTGGTGAATTAGAGAGGAACCCTATAAACAACTATGACTACATATTTAATTTTGTGTACAAAAAGGCAAACTTTTTTATGATAGTCGCACAGTAAGATATATTTCAAAAGTTATGTCATGAAGCAATAGGACATAGGATTTAAAATCACAACGATTGAAGTACTAAAAATCTATACTAATTGTTCATAAAATTTAAAATGTTTTCGTGAACCTTTAATTGATTACAATACATTTATCATGTTGGAATAGACTGCAGTTGTATTATTTATGTCGTAGTATGGAAGGGTACACCGTACAGAGGGAGACTGAGCCCTTTGCATCCTAGGGACACAAGGAAGCCTCCCTCTGTCCGATGTCCGGGACACAAGGTACAGGAAGTTGTCAATATGCGCAAACATTGTACGCACATAAGACATGCTTAACAATCCCAATATTTTTCATTGCTTTGATATACATATTGCAAGTGGCTGAGTCTCCTTCGGTACGTTGTACCCTTCCATCCGATTCTAGGCCTACTGCAACCCTACCAACTGCTCCACCGGACAACTGCCACCCTACCAACTGCCCCACTGCCTGCTGCCACCATGGACCACTGCCACTCCAAACTATGTATTTTTTGCACCAAAATGCCAATTAACCCTGCAGTTTTTTTTCATTTTTTAAAAATTTCATGCTAGTTAAATTTTTATGCTGCTGCCATGTTAAATTCCAATGTTAAGCCTATGTTAAATTCTCATGCTAAGTCCAATGTTAAGTCCGTGGTAAATTACTATGCTAAGTTCATGTTAACTTTCGTGCTAAGTCCATGTTAAACTCTCAAATTCCCATACTAATTCAAATTTGTAAGTTGGGCTTAGCATATGGGGATTTAATTAGGACTAGGAGTTAGCATATGAAAAGTCCTAATTAATTTTTTTACAAAATTTGGAAATCTGAAAGGTTATAAGGCCACTATTTTTCAATGGGTGGCAGTTGGTAGGGTTGCAGTAGTCCGGACACGCTTCCATCCTACGACAAATATATTTACTGACGATACTTTTCTGCACGCATTAGCTTGAGCGAGGAAATGATACAGAATACTTTAGTGTTGTAAAGATTAGCCGAGAGGATGTAGCGGTTTCCGTTTTCAGAGAAACTTAATCAGCGGATAAAGACTGCTGAATTTATTATGCTATATATTAGTCATTATGTCAGCGTATGTAACTACATGTTCATGAGTTTGATTTGCCCTGGAGGGTACTTGTAATTAGTATACTTCATATGCTATGAATATTTATTCTGAGTTGTTATAGTTATAAGCTGTTATACCCTTAATTTTTAATTTGGTATTCAATAAATATGTTTTCGCTTTTGGTGCATGTATTATTTTAAATTTATATCGGTCAAACAAATCACTTGAAGGTAATACAATGTTATCTATAATTTCTAATCACACAACATACTTAAAGAATTAAATCGGTCTTTTAGATGTAACGCTGTGATCATTCAATTTAAACAAACTTTACAGTCTGTCAGTGGCACAAAAAACTAACTTAAATTGTATGCGTAGTATTGCGTAGTCTTAAGTATATAATGGATTAAATATTTGAAAAATACTGGTAAAATATCTGGAAAGTTATTTTATCCACACAAATTTTATGGCCGTTGATTATAATCTAATGGTGTGTAAACTATACTATACATTCCTAGGCTTTTGCATTTACTCTACAAATGATGTTTCATACGAATTTCATACCACCTTTCATACTAACAAGGGGTGCTTCACTTCTTATAATTAAATTTTGAGGTAAAATTTTTTTTAATGGATAGAATAACTTATTTAGGTCTCAAAAATAAAAAAAATATCGGCACAATGTCATTTGGGTACCCCACACTAATTTTTTAAGGAAGCGAGTTTGGATGGAATACGTACAGGCAACATAACTTTACAGAGGGGAAAAAGAGGAAGTACAAATTGTCTCGCTGTCGCCTCTTTCCCAGATTTTCTCTTCTCTCTCTCTCTCTCTTTCTCCATGAAATTTTCTTCTTTATCTCTCCAAGGCAGGGTTTCGTTTTTACCACTTTTAAGACATTTTTACCATACCACTGGTAAAAATGATTAAAACCACTGGTAAGTG
>JAQFZZ010001753.1:0-10208 GCA_034696405.1 Isotoma caerulea | reverse complement strand
CTTTAGTCTTTTCCTTGGCTGATGGTTTAAGACGGAAAAAAGTCGGATTCGATTGCTTTTTTCTTGAATGTGATATGCCAGAGGGTAGGCAGATAGGCGCAACGTAATGCTGCTGAAAAGAAGTCGTTGTGTACAGGTGCTCGTATTTTATTTTATTTTTTGCAGGCAAAAAAGTCTTTTCATCACAAATCTGTCTATAGCATTTGTTACCTTAGCCGCAGTGAAATGGAAATGCTGGAAGAGACAGATGGAAAGTTGGTTTCAAATTCACATCTCTCACTATCATCATATCCCTATCATCACCCGCCTACTTGCATAAGGTATGAAACTCCTACCGTCTGTTGTACGTGTTTATATTTATTGAAATTTTTGGATTTTAGCTTTTTGCACTGCTTTATTACTACGCTGTGCTTTATCTTATCCTGAGGGAAATGAGGATGGATGAATGAACTGAAAAAGGAATTCAATTTGTCTGCATTGTGGTGATAGGAAATTATCAAATCGGGTGTACCCAGTCGTTAAAAAGTGCTGTTTGCTTAGTGCAAATAGTCGGAGCGTTTTCTTCAGCTGAATTGGAATGCAATTATGAAATTGTCAATTCGTTTAAGGTTTAAATAAAAAATGTGGTCTTGTAAGACTAAATTGGGTTTTACGTGGATAAAGCGAGAAGAGATTTATTTTATTTGTTTTACTTCCTTACATAAAATGACTACGTGGGAAATAAGTCAATTATTTACAATTTTATACACAGTCAATTAGTGCTGAAGTGTCGTCATTATTGAATGTGATGCAAGATGCAATTAATTTAGACTTTCTCACAATATTGCAGTTATATAACTTTCCACTTGAACTGCAACAACTCATCGATTAAAATTAAAACATGTAAACATACGCTTCCATCCTCGGAATTCAGTTTGCGTAAGTTCAGTAAATAATCGATGTCGAGGTAGTACTTACAGGTGGATTTTGAAGTAACTCGACCACCATAGACAAGGAAAAACCACAGAGCTATCAAAAAGATGATTAAATATTGGCCTGTTTCTTCCTTACAATATTTTGAACTGTCTGAAATTTCAGCTGTGTTTTTTTGTTCACTATAACTCTGGCCTGTGAAAACCATTAAAAATGTAAGAATCCTTGCAACCAAATCAATTAATACACTTTGTGAAGGAATGCAAATGCACCAACTCTCTAATAAAATTAAACATTACAATGAAAGTCCAAAAAGGCATTTTAACAAATGGAAGGTTTTAAATGTTGAAAATAGACTATTGACATCGGTATCGTTATTCTGTAAATCAGTATTTCCCAAAATTATACGCACGCTGCACCAATTGTCCAAAATGATCAATTTTCCATACCACTAATCTTCAATTTCTCATCAATAAGAATTAACAATAAAAATTATTCTCATGTGCCAAGGGACATTCTCCTCTATATTTCATGTTTCTCTCCTATTTCCAATACATTTCACAAATTTCACTTAAACATCTCAATGTCACCATAATATAAGAGCCCCTTAGTCCCTGCTACGACGTCCATCTCCCAGATTTTTCCTATTGTGTTCACCAACTCGTGTGCAAAATCCCCACCCATTATTATCCTGAAATTTGCTACCTCTCTCAGAAAACACCATCTCCCTTTCAAAGTGTAACTAAAGATTGATACATTCACCGAAAATACTTCACTATTCTATACTTTAATACGAAACACACTGGAAGTGAAAGGATCAGTGAAAGTGATCTTGTCTTCTGAAATTTGATAGACGGAAGGATTACGACAAGAGTCACATCATTGTACTATACGGTCTATCTTAAGTTGAAGTATTCTTGAAGCACGACCGGAGTTGAACAAAGATTACTTTCAATGAAGTGTCCACAAATTACAAGCCTAAATTTCTCATCAGGTAAACTTAACTATAGGGTCAAATGTAAGAAAAATCCTTAAAGCGAGAAAGTGAACCTTCTTTTAAACGCACTCTAAATGAATCAATCAAAAAGGTTCCCCATGATTTATCAACAATTCCCTTAAAAAGGACCAAAAGCCTTACACAAGTTTTTTTGGAAGTTGGCACAGCAAAATTACATACTTTTTTCTATCTTCTTGGAATCTTATAAGATGTCCATATAATGCTTAGGACTTTTGCTTACCTATGGCCAAGCCAGGGTGAGGACATTCTCTGCCTTATATTATTATTATTACTACATACATACTGACTATTTTTGGGTGAACGTGCTTGAGATATAAATCAGCTCATCTATGGATGGGATCCTCCCTTTGCATTGCTCTTCTTTTCACAGAACCCTTGTTCAATATGAGGAGAACAGCACCTATTGAATCGCTAACTTTTTTGTCAGAAGTTATCGGTATTCGATATCCCAACCTAACTTTTTTCATAAAAGGAACATCATATTTCTCTTATTTTTCTGTGAAGAAAAGCTCAAAAATATTCTCCGATGATTTCAGATTCCTTATCTAAAGTTTTATAGGTGAAGGTAGTTTTACGGTATATGTAGACAAGTTGTATTAAAGATTCACAAAGAGATAAGGGCTGCTCAATTTCAATCTATTCGTTATTCAAAATTCAGATGTTGTCACAAGAAGTGCCAAAACTGCTTGTTAAGCACCTCTTCAAAGGGTTCTTTTCTGGAGTTTGTGTGTATGGAAAATAGTATGATACGTATCGTAATGTTACATATTTGAGATAAGAAAATTGATCAGAACTCCCATTCAATTTGCTTTCATCCAAGATAAGATTGTTGTCAAGAGGCAAGGAAATGAAATAGATGATTTTTGGTCCAAGTTAGACAGATTTTGGTAAGATATACGTTTTTCGTAGTTGTAAATTGGGTGGTTACTCATCAGTTGCCAGTTTTAATTTTAAGGATACAAAATGCATAAATTATATTAAACACGAAAGAGTTACAAAACCTTGAATAATAAAATATTTTACTATGCAGTACTTTCACTACTTTCCTCCTCAAGAAATATCCAATTAGGAAAAATACTTTCACATTTATTTCCTTCTCCTCAATCTTATGACAATTTTGTAAGAATTCCTCCACAGAAAAGCATTAATTAATTGGAAACGAAATAAATAAGTATGAAAATGGAATTAAAGAAGGGACATTTACTAACTAACCATGAATGCTTCATACACACACAACATATAAGATTTCATTTAAAAAGTAAAAGCAGTAAGGTATTTTGTCAATAAAAGTTCACCAGTACCTACTATTATACTAGGCAGGCACTCGTCACATATTAGACTAGAGAAGCAGACTATTATTACTTTGGTTAGTGGAGAAAAAGACGGAAGGCTTTTCATACTTTGGTGCTTTCATTGAGAAATGATTCAGCTCCGTCAACCAATTTTGAGATGGTGAATGCTTTCTTTAAATAGAGGAATTAGTGGTGTGTGAATGAAAGCTCTTAGGGAGGAAGACTCACTCTGATGATCATCTTCATATCGCACCACGTATCAAACATAATACACCACAAATGAACTCCATCTCCCTATATACCCATCCTATATCCCGAGTCTTTTTCTACTTTCTCTTTTTATTTTCATTCTTACATTTTTTCACAACAATTTTTGCTCCATTTCCTCTCTATTTCTTAACCATAAAGTTGTACAAATGATACAAAATGCTTTTCTACTAAACCACCACTATCGCAATGAAGGCAGTGGACGGAAAGTAGGAATTATTCATTCATAAACTAAAATCTTGATTTTTTAATGCAGTTCTAATTTAGGTTCTAGAGTGAGAATTGTTAGAGCTGCATAGCGTTTTACTCTAAAATCCGCCACTAAATTTGTATTATTTATGACCTTTCTATAAGGTACTCTAATACATTTACCTTTAAAAATTAGCTTTATGAAACCCAACTCTTCCAAGTGATATTTATGAACGGCCCGGAATTAGTAAGAGTGGTGAAAGTAATCTATTTGCGTGTGAGAAAGATGTAATGAAGATGTAATCTAATCTTCGTCTTATTCAGACCATTGCGTATTGTTTTGATTTTGCTACAATACCTTTTCTAAAAGTTACAATTATATAGAGAAACAATCTCAAGTATTACTTCGTTAAAACATTTTCAGCCCAGAAACTCAGATTCAATCTTGTGAGAAAAAATTAACGCTTAAAAGGGCTAAACTAAGGATTAAGCAGCTAGAGTTTCGGGCTTTTTATTTCTGAGAAAGTACTTAAGATAAATCCCTTAAGGATTTCTTCATAAAATAATACAAAAACCTTTTAATTAAAAGAACACTCTTTCATAAGAAGTATACAAGTGAGAGGGACATAATTAATGCTACACTGCTACAGTTTTGTGGAGAAAGCTGTAAATTTAGTCCATGGAAAATAGAAGAAATATTTCAAAATGATCTTGGGTAACTGGACTTGGGTCTGATGCATCACGAGAATTCGAAGTAATTTTAATTACTCTTTTCGTCCAGAGGCTTTTTCGTCCAGATATAAAAGAAGACGTGTGAAACTTTATCTTCCGTAGATTATTGGATTTCTAGGAAATGTATTTGGCAAAAATCTCTCTGTGAAAGAAAGGCGTGGCTGAATTTTATCATATTATGTGGACGTTGGTTAATAATGTATTTCTCACTCAGTAAATGACCCCTTACTGGCACATCATCATTAAATTCTAGTTTGCAGTGGAAAGGGACTAAAGCTTTAGTTAAGTTAGACTTTATTAAGTAAGGTTAGCAGAGATTCGATTCTATTTAATAGACGACTGTATTTAAAGATCGTTTAGAAGCGGTCGTTGACTTTGTAGTGTAGAGAAAGTAGAAATATATATATTTGTTTATATATAAACAAGTATTCGTAAAGAATATTGTTTTTCGTGTTATGTTTGTAATCCCATTCATAAACGTTAGATTTAATGATTACAACTCGGCTAATGTAACCTTTGCAGTGCACAATAAAAAAAATGGTCGTCTTTATGAAAGCAAATATGAAATAACCATTAGATTTCTAGATTTTTGCAGACAAATCCTCAATTTTTTCTTCTGCTTAAATGTCTGCTAGGTATTTGTGGGTTTTTAAAATCATTTGATATACCAAAACGCTACTATAAATATTTTTGGAATGTAATGCAAAAACTAACTTCAAAAACGAAATCTTATTGTATTTAAATATGCATTTTTATGTATGTAAAAGTTGCCCCCGTTTTAAAATATTTTAATGAAAAGCAGCCACTTACACTAAATATCATAAGAAAACGACTGGGAATGTAAATTCGGTAGTAAATTACAGAAAAGTAGTTTAAGCGATACGTTGGGAATTTCACCCAAGGGAGATATCATTAAGTACTTTCATTTGAGCAACTCATAATAATGCTCGCTTGAGTAACTAAATTTCAGTATAATTTTCACTTAAATTTATTTCATGAACCCAGTCTAATGGGACTCCATCCATTCCATGCATGTTTAATTTTATACTCATATACCAAGAAGTATTTCAAAGTTAATGCTGACGGTTATCACCGGAGTCGGACAATGGTTATGCATGAGAATAAGTGGGTATAACTTACAACTGAAAATGAATTAAACTGAAAATGTTGGAAATCTTTTCAATAATTTATAATGCCTAATTGAATTGCATTGAGACAGAAAGCTTTTCGTTCACTTATATAAACACGCTTTTTGTTTTCTGTGTATTTTTTCAGTTGTTTGGGGGTTAATTTCAAGGATAATATTTAGTTTTACTACTTTTCATGCAACTTCAAGGTTTGTAACTTGAAAGTTTAGTGTGTCGATAACGGTGGATTTAAAAGCTTTGTAAATATACTTTCATCTGAGTGCATGATAAAGTTAGCAACATTTTGCATGAAACAAGAAGGTCTCAAATTTCTTACGCCATAGTATAAATCCTACATAAAACTTATGAAGGTTATAAGGAAGCTTTTGTCAGAAACCTGTTTATGTAACTAAAAGCACAGCAAATGTAGCAAGTTAATCGATACTCCGTTTTATGCAAATCGGAAATTCAAACCGTGTTACGATTTATTGTGTCAAATTACTGAACAAATCAGCTTTGACAATGCTTTACCTCCTGAGTTATGGAATAAATTTATATAATAACTGACATTGAATCATCATTTTCCATTATTCTGATCATTTTTGATCCTTTCTTTCTAACAAACCTATTCATTTTATTTATTTATGATATTCACTGCGCAGTTGGTTATATTTTGGCAATTTGAATCTAAAAATATATCGAAAATCTAATGTCACATATGATGAAAAATTTGATGTGTCAATTAGAATAAATTGTGCGCAACAGCCCGGTTGCACTAATGACTCTGAAACCACCATTAATGTAATTTCATGTTACTTGTGCATCCAGATCTCACAGGATCTCCATTTATCATGACGCTTTGACCAACGTAAACAAGTCTCTCTTAAAGTAACAGCAGACTACCTAATAAAAATAATTTATTTTGGTCACGAGCATCTGTGAAAATTCTACTTGACATTTAGTCATCTCAAACCCAACCATATGAAAAATGCAGTTTAGAAGTAAACAAATCGATCAAGTAAAGGAATCCTTTTCCATAGGCTTTTTCAAAATCTATATATATGTATATGACAGCTTAAATATTATTTATTTATCTGTTTAGATTGAGAACGGTTGGCTTTCAATCAATGTCAATTTTGTGACCATTCCTGTAATAATTTCTAAACTAAAATAGGGAATGATTCCTTCTGTATTTGATTCTGTGTTCAACAGCAATAATCTCTCTAATGATCTCTATACAACACAACTGACCTAAAATGTAAAACAAGTGAAAGCAACACAATGAGTTCCTTCCTAAACTTCCTTCCACTTTAACCACAAAAGCGACAGGAAGGTTTTGCAATTTCCTACCAACTAATTGTTCATAATTGCCACAGATGACAAAGCCATGTCGTGACTAGATGTCTTAAAACTAGCTTTCAGTGAGTTACCAAACTAATAAAAGTATAAACAATTGATATGACTCTTTTTAATCTCCTAAATATAGCTTATTGTCGGCCAATGAGTGTTTTAGACTAAGTTGAAGCTATAAATGGTAAAAGGTACTTACCCGCTGATTCAACACTAGGTTCGACCTGAGGACCCTTGTTGTCTTCGTCGTGACGCACCATTTACCCGGATGAGTTTCACTCGGCCCTACTGAAAATTCTGAATGAGCAGATGAAGGGGATGACTTAGACCTGTCCCCCTTGTTCCAAGGCACGACCTTGGCTAACGATGAAATTATTGACACTAAAATTTTAACAGTTTTTATTGAAATTCCAAAGAAAGAATGGAAACCACGGTGGAATGTCACAGTAACAAGTATGGTTGCAAAGTTCCTTCGAAAAGATTTACTACAAATACTTGAGATAAGGTATATTCGGTTCGATGAATCGATTTTGATGCAATTCAATATGGTCAAAATCAGTCGAATACAAAACAATAGCAATGATATGAGCTGTTCTTAAGATTTTTCACCTAGTATCCCAGTTGCGTCAAATATCCAATGGATTGGATCGATAAATGTGCGCAGAAAAGTCCTCTCATTCATTCATACCAACTGTGGAACATTGTATTCGGGCTGGAAGAGTAGAACGTGCCAAAAAGAGAAAGTCCTTTGTACCAGAATGTATTACATTTATGCATCTTTCTAGATCCCTGGATGAAAATACCCGCTTGGGTGGAATCTGCCTGAATTTGACCCCCGACTTTTTCCAAACTCAATTCCGAGTAGCTGGAAAGTATTATTTTGCACTTGAATTTTTGCAAATTTGCAAAAAAAGACAACACCACTTTAGAGAGAGCTGAGACCTTCAGTAAGCTCTTTGAAGGTTATGGTAAAGCCAAAGTATTGTCTGTGCTTTTAAGATGTTCTTATAATAATACTTTGTACTTTTATTCACCAGGTGCTTTCACCTGTTTTTTTATGACGCCCACGCTGTTTTTTTAGATTTTGGAAGTGGATGCGGGTAGTTTTAGCATCTCTACATTTACAACCGTTCTTTTATTAAAGTTTTAGGCTTTTAGTTTTTTGGGGGGATTTTAGTGAATCTTGACTGAACTTGTCAATGCGGGTTATGCAATTTGAATAACTTTCACGGAGAGTTGGAATTAACTCAATAAAGATTTTCGCAGCTGTTTATTCGATTTCAGATTATTTTTCAAAACGTATTGTTAATCATTATTGTTGTTCATTAATCGGGTTTTAACATATTTTTTTCAGATGTGTAATACATTTTATTTGGAACTTAAATAGTTAAGGATGATTGCTCAGTGTGGATTTTTATTAAAAATTAAATTTCTTACAGGTGCAAATATGCATAAATTTAGTTTTAGTACAAATAGAGGTCTTCTTGTTTGGATCTGATCGGATCACCGTTGCAGTTGGGGTCAATTGATCGAGATTTATTTGATTTATCGTTAACCAAAGACATGGAATCGATATACTAATGAGGACTTCATAATTCTTGAACCTATACCTTTATACTCGAGAAAAAAGTACCAATTACTTACCTCGTTATATGTAATAATAAAATTATGCATTTTACGTAGTCGTGTATGGTACTTAATTAAAAGACTTATACTAATCCAAATTATCAAGTAATATAGTACGTATATTATTTAAAATTTATACTCTATTCTGTACCAGCTTTTATGAAGTTTCTTGTTTTCGTTGTTCCAACCCAACCAATCATTCAAAGTTGTTTTACTTTTCCTTTTTCATGCGTGAAAGTTCTCAAAACGAAGGTTACAAGAATATGGATAGAGAGGATTATTTTGTAGAATATTATACATTGTCGTAGGATAAGCCATCCCCGAAGCCAATTGTTGTGTACGTCTGTGAAGGATCAAGCAAATATTAAGTAATGTTTATTTTAACGTATACTATACCGTACCACATATGCCTTTTACAGGATTTATTCATAACATTAAACAAAATATAACGCAATTCGTGCCACATGCAATGTTTTTGTGACACAAATAGTCAAAAAAATAATCCATTCGATCCGAAATACACTATATAATACTGGAATATTAAAAACGTCCTTTTAAAAATGTCATAAAATCTGGAAAAAATCAGCTATAAAAGGAAAAACTGCGAATAAAATAGTTCCCTTAAAGAACTTCCTTAAAGTAATCCGGAAACTAATGGAGATGTAAGTACAATTTGGCGTCGGAGGTATCCCATAAGGAATAAAATCCTTAGAGGTTTCACTTTCACTCAAATTAGATATCGAAAATGATTAGTCCTTTCTAAGGTCTTCATTACTCATCCCAGGCCCTGGAGGCTTCCTTAATAAAAATTAGATTTTCTCCTCCAGGGTTTCATTCTATTCACTACTATTAATTCTACTCACAAAGTACCATTTATAAATCCAAGGGTGGATTTGCTTTTAATTTACTAAAACATTAATCATCATATTGATGATAATCTCTCACTATTTCAAGACACATGACCGCCTACCTTTCTATTATTTTGTTATTGCTTTACTTTCTTTACACATCGCAATTGACTAAATGGGCATAACTTTCATGACAAATTATAACTTTTATTTATGAACGAATCATCATTCTATAGCTATATGAGATAGCAAGCATATCTGGTCTGGTCTCAACCTTCAGTTTGGCTCGTATTATATGGAAATGGACATTTTTGGAAAGAAAAGGACTTCTTTCTCATTTCTCTCATTCTCTTGTGATTATTATTTCCCATTATTCTGGTGACTTTTCCTCTTTTGTAGTTCTGTACTTCTGTACATTTGTTGGATTTCCCCTAAAAATAAAACCTGTATAAAAGTACCTTAGAAAAATGCAAGATGCGAAGTATAAGGTTGCGACGAAGGATGAAAAAAAAGGACGATTTTTTTCATTACTCATAGAATCACACGACTTCTTGTTGGTATGACTGGCTGTGGACACAATCCGAAAAGAAGAAATATACCTTTGTTGAAAATTTTGTTAAGACATGAGGAGGAAGAGACGTGGATGAAGATTAATTATTTCTTTCGAATCTAATGAATTAAAACTAGACAATACGCCGTTTTGGCTTTTTCTACACTCTTGAGGTTTCATCTAAATGGTAGCTGAAATAACTTTATAAGAAAACTTTACCAATTCTAAGATTTCTGTTTTATACCTTTTAAGGATTTAAAAATAGCTTTTGTAGACAGTTATTTTTCTTTCTGTATT
>JAQFZZ010001752.1:0-10217 GCA_034696405.1 Isotoma caerulea | reverse complement strand
GGACGGAGAAAGTCAGAGATTTAGTCGTAATTTTGATGATCAAAAACTATAGTTTACTATAGTATTTCGATTTATAGGACAGGGTAGCTTCTGATGTTTTATTAGTAACTCAGTGAATACCCGTTTGTATAGATTTGATCAACACACCGAAACCTGATGAACGGGCTATTATGACTTACGTTTCTTGCTTCTACCACGCTTTCCAAGGGGCTCAGCAGGTAAAACTTAATAGTTGTGTTGAAGGGACCTGAGTTTTGTGCCAATTTTGAGTTAAGCTAGGTTTAAAAGTTGGAAAGCTCTGATGTGTGCAATTATGCAGTGTGCCTTGACTTTTCATCTATAATGCTTATCGCAATCTAACTGGATGAATAGAATTAATTTGTTTTGCATGTGTTAATTAATCTGGATAATCTAATAAAATAATAACAGATGTGGCCAATACTGCAATGCCTGATGAGAGAGCAGTGATGACATACGTTTCGTCATACTACCATTGTTTTTCTGGTGCCCAGAAGGTAACACACTCCATACTAACCATTTTCCTATGTCAGTTTTTTTGCAGTGATGAGTTAGACAATAACATTAAATTAAAATTGCTGTGTATAATAATATTTTATGAAACATGACATTTTATAGGCTGAAACAGCAGCTAACAGAATCTGCAAGGTTCTTAAAGTGAATCAAGAAAATGAGCGTTTGATGGAAGAGTATGAGAGATTAGCAAGCGACGTAAGTTTTTGAATCAAGCATATTTTCATTTTAGAAAATTAGTAACGAGTATGAGAAATGTTACTGCAACCAAAATGTATTTTACAGTTGCTTGAGTGGATTCGAAAAACAATGCCATGGTTGAACAACAGACAAACTGACAACTCTCTCGCATCTGTTCAAAAAAAATTAGATGAGTACAGAACCTACCGACGTACTCATAAGCCACCTCGCGTAGAACAAAAAGCTAAGTTAGAAACCAACTTCAACACCTTGCAGACCAAATTGCGACTGTCTAATAGACCTGCTTATATGCCCACGGAAGGAAAAATGGTGTCTGTAAGTGTTTTAAAATATTCGTTTGTTTTACTAGGCTTAATTGTTGTAATAAAAAAATCAAACTATGAATACCAATCTGTCATCTGTCTTTTTAGGACATTGCTAATGCCTGGAAGGGTCTTGAAACATCAGAAAAATCTTTTGAAGAATGGCTTTTGTCCGAAATGATGAGGTAATAAGAAACGTTTCGAATTAAGTTATTAAGGTGATAAAATCGAGTATGAATTAGGTACTTCTATTCTAAGTTGTAAATTTGAGAATCAAAATTTCAAATTTTTAGGCTCGAACGATTGGAACATTTGGCAAAGAAATTCAAGCACAAAGCTGACATTCATGAAGACTGGACCAAGGGAAAAGAAGAAATGCTTCAAAGCCAAGACTTCAGACACTGCAAGCTCAATGAACTTAAGGCGCTGAAGAAAAAACATGAGGCATTCGAATCCGACCTTGCAGCTCATCAAGACCGTGTTGAACAAATCGCTGCTATTGCTCACGAACTTAAGTAAGAGATTTTAACTTCTGGTTGATAATAATAAAGAGGTTGTTGACCCAAAGGAGATGCAACAAGAACTAAATTACGACTACTGCTTTCAGTGCCTTGGGATACCACGACAGTGCTTCAGTCAACGCTCGATGCCAGCGCATTTGTGACCAATGGGACCGACTTGGTAGCTTGACACAAAGACGACG
Source organism: Isotoma caerulea (assembly GCA_034696405.1). Taxonomy (NCBI): domain Eukaryota; kingdom Metazoa; phylum Arthropoda; class Collembola; order Entomobryomorpha; family Isotomidae; genus Isotoma; species Isotoma caerulea. Next base: position 8,480 of record JAQFZZ010001752.1, on the reverse strand, counting down.
ACAGGCACTCGATGAGACTGAGAAAATTTTGGAGAAAATTGACACTCTTCATTTGGAGTTCGCCAAGAGAGCTGCAGTAAGGGTCATATTGAATTATATTTAAGCAGACAGGTCTGATATTCTATAAAACTGCAATACCAAAATTGGCTACTTAATTTTTATTTTTAGCCATTCAATAACTGGTTGGATGGAACCAGCGAAGACTTGGTTGACATGTTCATTGTTCATACGATTGAAGAAATTCAAGGTTTGATTGATGCTCACAATCAGGTAATTAGTCTCTAAGATAGATTTGTAACATCTGACATGACATTGTCTTTCAATTGATGTCATTTTATATTTTGTTTTTCAGTTCAAAGCCACTTTGGGAGAAGCTGACAAAGAATACAACTCAATTGTATCACTTGTTAAAGAAGTTGAAAGCATCGCTCAGAAGTATCAAGTTCCAGGAGGCTTGGAAAATCCTTACACCACTCTCACAGCCAGCGTAAGTATATTATTTGTCATTAATATTTGCTCACACCTAAGTGTTTTGACCCAGTGCGCTTACAAAAAATGAAGTTGATTACATTGAGTAATTGGCGTCATTTCGCTTTTTAATTATAATGCTGCTCAGTTAAGGGAGGAAATGGAAGTTCAGCTTCAGGTATATTTTGGTTTAGGTGTTATTACTTTCTTGATTGGCATGTGTAGAACACCTGATTAGTTTTAGTCGTAGTACTCGTAGTAACACCTAACACCTATTTTTCTGCAGTTCAGATAATCATAATGTAACTTTTTTACAGACTCTTACGAAGAAATGGAACGAAGTCAGACAATTGGTGCCACAGAGGGACTCAACTCTCCAGAACGAGTACCGCAAACAACAAAGTAATTTAATTTATCGAACAGCTTCGTAAACCAAGTACTGTTTAAAATACAACTTGAAATATTTCAATTGAATTCTATTATTTCCTTCATTTTAGATAACGAAATGCTTAGGAGACAATTTGCTGAAAAAGCTAACCAGATCGGACCATGGATCGAGAAGCAATTGGATGCTGTTACTGCTATCGGAATGGGACTACAGGTACGTAATGCAATATGCTTAAAGTTGAAAGTTTATCATAGAGTATGCATATCTGAGGATGAAGAGTGAGGATTTACAACCGAAGTGATTTTGTTTTTGTTTCTCTATAGGGCTCTTTAGAGGACCAGTTGCAACGACTGAAGGAATATCAACAAGGAGTTGGACAATTTAAACCAAACATCGACGAGTTGGAGAAAATCCACCAATCTGTTCAAGAAGGAATGATATTTGAAAATAGATACACCCAGTACACAATGGAAACGCTGCGAGTCGGATGGGAACAACTGCTTACCTCTATCAATAGAAATATTAATGAAGTCGAAAATCAAATTTTAACTCGTGACTCCAAGGGCATCACACAGGTACTAAAACGTTTCTTATGAAAAGTCATATGCATTAAATTAAATCGTTAAATTGGTTTTTTTGTAATTTTTAGGAGCAACTTACTGAATTTAGGGGCAGTTTTAACCACTTCGACAAAAACAGAACCGGAAAATTGGCCAAAGACGAATTTAAATCTTGTCTTGTCTCATTGGGTTATTCAATCGGCAAGGATAGACAGGTTAGTTTCCATTGTCTTTGCTTGGTTTATAATAACCATAATAAAACTGATGTCCACGTCTTATTTTAAAACATTGTGGAATACAGGGAGACATCGACTTCCAGAGAATATTAGCAGTTGTTGATTCTAATAACAGCGGATACGTGCATTTCGATGCCTTCCTTGACTTCATGACCCGTGAATCCACCGATGTAGACACTGCCGAGCAAGTCATTGATTCCTTTAGGATTCTTGCTGGTGATAAGGTGTGTGTTAGCATAATACATTTTTTGTTGAATGGGATTGAAATAGGTGAATCACAAAATACAAATGTATGTGTCATATTTGTAGCCGTACATCCTTCCCGATGAATTGAGAAGGGAACTTCCTCCAGACCAGGCTGAGTATTGTATCCAAAGAATGCAGCCCTTCAAAGGACAAGGAGCAGTACCAGGAGCCCTTGACTACATGTCCTTTTCCACAGCTCTATACGGAGAGTCTGATATTTAAGTTATGTTTTCAAAATTAACTAATATCCTGAGTAATAAGAGTACTAGGCAATCGGCAGGATTCATACATAAAAGCTAGTTCGGTCAAATTTAATTATTATATTGTACCAATTTTTCGACTGCCATACATACACGGAATGGTTTCATTTAAGTTACCGTTAATCTGAGATGATGTTCCTGTATATCACATCGCAAATAGTGGCTCATTGCAGTTAGCAATTTAATTTAAACAACTTGTCTTCCATCTTCAGTTTGTAACGAGATTAGAATTTGTCAATGAAATTTACTGTAGTATTCAACCAAATGTTCCTGGTTTCTAAAACACAAAATTCATTATTCATTAGGTATTATGTGCCATTTCCTCAGAGTACAATTGGTCATCCGTGGAAATAAATAAAGTTCAACTCGTTGAGGTAACACAAAGATTCTACGCTAAAAATTGAGCCAGGTTATCTCAATACGTATCATTTTCGAGTATGCAATATACGTGGTGTGATTCATCTCGAAATATTTTCATTACTAGTCGAACCGGAGTCCATTTTTCTAATGTACTCTGTAATTAAAATCAGAAGTTGTGTGTCGGCAGCATAAATGAATCCTATGAAGAATTAATTATAATTTTTAAGGTAGGGTAAATAAGTAGAAGATTTAGCAATAAAAGCTCTAAGATAATGTTTTATGATGTGGTTCCTTAAATACATGCAGCGAGTATGCTAATTAATTACGAGACATTGCTAGTTTTCTCATTATGGGTGATCGCTAGAAAGCATGTTCAATGTGTAAATGTATGGTGTTTTTAGATTTAATTAAAATTGGGTAAAATGTAATGTGTGCCAATGAAAAAAGCTAAATTGTGGACTGTGAGTTAGTTAGTTTTTAGTGAGTTGATATCCATAATTGGATAATTGTATGTATTTGATGTGTCATTGTTGTAATACTTCTGAAATGAATGAGAGTGTGAATATGTGTGCATTTCCGTTACAATTATACGATTCTAATTTGGAATGTATGTTTATCAATAATTATATTTGCGGAATATATTAATTTTAATTTGGAATGTTTCAATTCTGTTCACCTAGTCCATCCATAAGTTTACTTTAAATTAACTAACAGTAAAAATACGATCCAATGGTCAACCCCATGTATCAAAGCCAAGGGCAGCAGCTAACGGAAGGTAGCATCAGTTGAGTTAAATCGCATGATTTAATTAATGTAACAAATACACTAACTTCCTGTAAAAATGTTCAGCTCTCAAGATTATAAGGATAAATTAAGTAAGAACCATTCAAAACAAAAATGAAGAAGTCTTAGCCAACTGCTATCTACCTTCAGATAACACGACCCTTATGTATAACATCTGACATAAATGACATAATTGAAAGAAACTGTAAACCGTTTACAACTACTTGCGTTAAATTTTCAGATTCTTGTTGTATTGTTTCATTGCGTACTAAAGTAAAGCAGAGGTCAATCCATATACATACGACATACATTATAGATGTTACTATATTATGTTATCTCCATGTGCATTCTACTGTGACTCTGTAATTAAAGGAATGGATGAGAATAATAATAAAAATTTGATCGTATGTATGTTGTTTTAAACAAGTTGATGGAAACACACAATCTCTCTAGCTATAAAAAATATCGCACAGCATTTAACATTAGAATCTCACTGTTAGATAGTTGCAACTCATTAGCGTTGGATAATTGTATAATCATGCAGATATAGAGTACTAAAACCATGGAGCTTGAGCTGGCTTTTGGGAGGCATGAACCCTGAAATGTAGTTCATATATGTTATGAACTGAACAATTAAGATATTCAAAGTCAATGTCATATAATTCAAATCGTATCGAAAGAGTTAAGTATGGCAAAATGAAAGATTGAATACAAGCAGTTTTATAGAGGACAACCAATTTGATATAAGATTTTAAAACATGTATGCAATTTATTTACTCTCGACATTAGTACGCCAAGTACTACAGCTTCTCATACTCAGTATGATATATTTTTTTGGTACAAATAGAGAAGGTAGGGATTACCTCGATTTAAAAATAGCAACAATACATACTTTTGACTGTTGACAAGCGAAATAGAAGTTTTCAGCCTGATGTTTGTAATACATAACGTGCTCGTAAACTCGGATTAATACTTTTAACGTACATGTACACATTCATATCGTCAGAAAGCCTGCTGCGATACATAAACGTGGCAAACCACATTTCACATTGTAGCTAATACCGTAAAGGAACACAGTAACATAGAAGAGTAGTTAGTTGACTTCTATTAAGAACGTTTGACATTGCCAAGAAAATAGAACAATCTATTAATATAGTGCGAAGGCGATATCTTAGATAACAGACAGATGCTGGTAAAAATATTACAATTTCAAAATATTAGAATAATTTTCTTCCAAAAATTAAGTAACTTTTTAAAATACCTTCATTTTATACTAACATGTCGAAACTGAAATTAACCTAGGATATACGGACCATAAAATAACTGCAATTACATAAGTAGAAAAGTTAATATGATAACAACTTCCAGAAAGTAAATCTAAGTAGAATGAGAACTACCGTACCTAATAAGCATTATTCATTAAGTAACGATAATACGAGACGATAGTTGATTTGAAATACTTTAATCGAGAACATTTTTGTGCGATGAGAAATACGATAGGTCAGAAACTACAAATAGGTCTTCTTAATGTACTCTTCTAAAGTCCTGTAAGATTTAGTGGGACGTTAACCTTTACTACGGCTTCTCTACCTTTACCGACTCCAACCCATTTCACTGTTATGAACATTCAAACAAAAATGTATCTTACAATGCCTCTTAGCTTAATATTAAAGATTTGATTAATTTTTATGAAAGTATGAGAACGTACCAGGTACTTGCAAATGCTCTTGAATCCTCAGAACATATTTCTTGGCGTTTTCTGGTAAATCTTTCCATTCTCGAACGTGAGCGATTGACTGTTCCCATCCATCAAAAGTTTCATACTCAACTTCAACACGATTTAATTCCGCATCACTGGCTGGATAGCGAGTAATTCTTTTTCCGTCAAGCTTGTAGTAAAGTGCAACCTTTATTTTCTTTAACTCATCCAAGATGTCTAATTTCGTAATTGCTATGCTGAAATAAGTTAATAAAATGTAAGAAATTTTGTTTTCATTTAGAAGTGAATTTCTAAAAATATAGAAAAGCTATCTGTTAGGTTACAAATACCTTGAATAGCCATTTACAGTGTTAGTGTATTCCAATAAAGCCAAATCAAGCCATCCACATCGTCTTTTGCGACCAGTTGTGACTCCAACTTCTGAACCTCGTTCTTGCAAAAATTCTCCAATGTTAACTTTTTCAGTTTTAATTTCTCCAATTTCCTATGACGTCAATACAAATCGTATGTTTACAAAGATTTTAAAACACTGCTTGACTAATGAGTTATACAGTTGATTACTCGCTTACATTTTTGAGTTCTGTCGGGAAAGGACCGTCTCCGACACGAGTAGTATAGGCCTTGACGACACCATGTACGTCTCCAATTCGTTTTGGGGGTAATCCTAACCCAGTGCAGACTCCTCCTATACTGCAGTTGGAGGATGTGACAAAAGGGTAAGTACCGAAGTCGATATCCAGCATGGCAGCATTTGCTCCTTCAACAAGAATCTTTTTGTTGTTCCTAAGCTCGGTCTTTAGGTAATCAACTGTGTCCGTCACTAAGGGTCGAATCTTTAAGGGATAATTCATTCTATAACACATACCATTTTAAAAATTTGAAAATTGATCATTTATTTTGATCTTTTTTTGTACCTCCTCAGCATAATCCTTATAAATTTCGAGTTCCTTTTCAACATCAACCGTTAATCCAGAATAGCTTCGTTGATGTACAGCAACCAACTCTCGGAATCTCAAATTGAATAAAAATAAAATTATTAATGTTATCATCTAGTACAATGAAAAGTGAAAAAATCTACATACTTTGTTGAAAAAGTATCGAATCCAGCTAAGAGATCTGCAACTCTCAAACCACTTCTACTGGCTTTACTTGCGTATGCTGGACCAATTCCTTTTTTCGTAGTTCCAAGGGAATTTTTTCCTTTCTCAGCTTCCTGAAGCCCATCAACTGATTGGTGAAAATCAAACACTAGATGGGCTCTGTCAGATATCAGCAATCGTTCTTTCCAGTTCTTCAACCCTTTTACTTCATTTGCCTTCAATTCTTTGAATAGTCCAGGTAAATGGACAACAACCCCATTTCCTGTAATATAAAGTCACATCATTGTACATCATTAGCCAGTGCAAAAAGAGTCCAGTGTTAATCTAAACTAAGAACCACAATATGTATACAATATACAATGAATAATGAATCATAGACAGCATGCGGTAGTGAAGGTTAACGAATCACAAAAAAATTCCCCCTATCTTTAAATCTTTAACATTGGGTCTGGGTCAAAACTCTGACCTTGGGGATGCTCCAAAAGCGAAGATCCCCAAACTCGTACAAGATATGGGGTTTAAAATATGCATACCAAATTTCAAGACGTTAGGTCAAACCGTTCGGAAATTATCGCAACTATTCCCATATGGTAGAAACGATCTTCAGAAGAACGGTACATGAGTCTCGTGCTTTTAAGAAGCTTTTTTTCTGAAGTGAGATAAAACCCTGGCATTGGTATTTAAATTGGCTTTGAAACTTTATTTATACTATGTAACTGATACATTTGGCATCTCATTCCGTTTCTTATTCATGGCCCCGTTTCAATTTCACAAAATAAATTTCAGTATATACATCAGGTTTGGCATTAAATTGGTAACAATTACAAATAGACATGAACACATCCGAATAGTATTACAAAATTACAATGCAAACATATTATGTATATGTACATGCCAAGTAATACTATTACCAGTGATTGCCCTATTGACCTTCACACATTTGCAGCCACTACTCTGTACAATTTTTTTAGTTGATAGCGAATTATCCCAGTCTATTCTACTGCTGTAATTTTCGCTTCAGGCTAATTACAAATTATATGACATGTATGCCTAATTAACAAGTGATTAAGCATTCATAATTCACAACTGGAGGTTCATTCATATGAATAATTTTATGCTTTATCTTATTCATACAACGCACGTTGTACGATGTTTCATACAACCTTCAAAACTTTTCCTTTCAATGCTACTTTTAAATCTTAACATAAACACTAAATTAAACAAGACGAACATGGCAAATGTAAATATGAGGTGAGCTAGTGAGCTTATTATCACGAGACAAGACAATATTTTTTTCCATTTCGAATAAAAAATGGTATGGTATGAGGCGTAGTCTGACTGAACCTGGTATACGGAAAATAATCTAATGATTATGGCGGAGTAGGGTGATTCTATTTAACATTGAACAAATTGTGTAAAAGAGTTAAGTTTTATTTATGCACGCGAGCATAAAAAAGTTTTGTCTGCTGGTACTACCAGGTACATCGCACTTTTTACAGACAGACTACTGACCCATACATTAGATAAATGAATTATCCATAATCCATACAGAGAATATTGATGAAATTAATGCAGGCAACATACACCTCAATAAAATAAAATCGTTAAAAAATCAATTTTTTGATTATGATCTGAATCTGAATCAAGGCGTAACCAAAACAAAGCAGGATAGCTTTTTATGTGCTGTTTCAATAGGAAGTCGTTTGCAAAACATATGATAACTGACTTAAACATATCTACGATTTAAAAAGCATGAACTACAGATTTATAACCTCTAACTTACCAATAATTGACTTGCAATCTTGGTTAATGATTCCTGATGGAAGCAAATGGAAATCATATGACTGGCCTGCTACCACGACCGTATGTCCAGCGTTGTTGCCTCCCTGTATGTATGATAAGCATTTAATTTAAAATGAGAAACCAATATAACATCAAATAAAAATCTTTAAAAAAGTTTACATCAATGTACCTGACAACGGCAGACAATATCAGCTTCCACAGCTAGGAGATCCACAAGTTTCCCTTTTCCTTCATCGCCCCACTGAGCACCCAAAACTACAGTAACTTTATTATCCAACGCTATCCCATTTCCATTTGTTAGATGGTGACCGTTGACTTCATTGCTCAGTGTTCCAATTAAAGTCCCCATTATTGACTATTTTGACGTTTACTGATGACTAAAACTGAAATGTACAGTAAAGACAGTAATCAATAATCAGTTATTTTTTAAATCGAAGACATAAATTATGTAGATGAATGAAAATGTAACTAGTTTTGAATTCAGAATTGGAGCTAATGAACAATTAACGGAAAATGTATCATACTACTTTTATGTGAAATGTTATAGAAGAAATAG
>JAQFZZ010001751.1:0-10220 GCA_034696405.1 Isotoma caerulea | reverse complement strand
TTTTTAACAAGTACAATTACAACCACGATATAATGAATTTAACACAGCGTCAAAGTGCTAATTAATACAGATATTACCAACGAAGAAAAAAATAAAAATACCAAAAGCGGATTTTATGCACTTTTACTTACTTTCCTCAAAATTGAAATCATTAGTCTATAGTATGTTTTTCTTGTCTCGTTTTGTAGATCTAAGACGCTAACTCATGGTCTTGCTTACAATTTAAAAATTGCAATATACTAAATAGGTATAAGTGTAACCATTCAAACACTTTAGATTATACTTTTCTTACGCATATGGTACCATAATCAAATGATTTCCACGAATAAGACAAGGGTTCATTTGCTTCATTTTTTGTTAATACTTCAAGGAAGAAATAAAGTATACTTGTAAAAGTACCTTGTAACATCATTAAATAAAATTCATTTACGTTGTTTTGAGGAACCTTTGAAAATAATATTAAATGTTCTTTTAAAACTTCACTCCTTGATTGTAATAGATCTCATACAGATATAATATTAAAAACCAAAAGGATTTAATATATTTCAGGAGTTTAAAAAGCTAATTTTTAAACCAATAAATTCACTAAAATAAGGAGAACCAAAGTACAAGACAAATATTACTGTATTTTAAAATCTCATGAAGATTGTTATCATTTCCCTTGAATTTGTAAATTGCACTCATTTTTTAATGCCGATTACAAGTCAAAAAACAAAACTGAAATTATTTATATAATCTGTCCTATCAATCAGAATCGGTGTAGTGTGGGTACAATGGATATTCTCAGAAAAACATCAGTGAGTAGAAATACATTAAAATTAAATTGAGTCATCATAATACATATTTACATATATATTATGATAAATATATTATTATCTAGACACCGGAAAGTTCCTAGTTGCCAAGCTTTGTGATCAGTTATCCTCAAATACGGTATTATTCCCAGAAATGTGTATACAATATTATTTGGATGACATTAATGGCATTATATTGGATTTTGTTGCCTTTATTTTCAGAAAAGTTTGTTACCTACGTTTGTTTGTATACACACGCCTGTTTTATTTTATTTTTCAGATTGTCTTGAAGTCTGAATGATGCGAAATATTCTTTAGAATTTAGGCATATAGATTTTTAGATAAATACACAGCTTGAAAATCTTCGTATCCGCAAGCAATGATCTTTAGATTGGTTCATCATGCATGCAACTTCCCCTATTAACTATAAACCTTTTGCATTCTGTTTTGGTAAACAAACTAATTTGGATCTCATCAGGCTGATTATCATCGTACCACAAGATTATAATATGTGAACAACATAACAACAGTAAATCAAAGTCCCAAGGACTTTTGTCCAGCTTCCATTGCATGTCTATTGCATGGTAACAAAATATGAAATAGGAATATTCATTTCGTATGGTATCTATATTACAATATTTATTTGATAAATTATGAAATCCTTTTCATTTTTTTACTCGCAAAATAGATAGTCATCACTCACACATCAGTTTACATTTAGCCATAATGTCTTAGTATGTCAAAAAGTTGTCTTCTCATTGTAATGCGTGCATCATCTGCAAACTTACAAGGGAATTTCACTTATCATACTTAAATTTTGAGCCTGTATTTTTCTATAGGTAGATCAACTAATGAAGATTTCAAAATTAAATATATTATCGGCACAATTGTATGTGAACGCTGCGGAGAAATTTTTTATGGAAGGAAGTTGGGTATAATGACGGTATTTTGCATGGGAAATTTTGCATGAAGGAATGAATTTTACAATTTTTGCATAGTTACTTAATTACTTGGATTTCGTTATGTAAAATCTAATGCCTTTATGCCCAAGACTGCCCAACCCGCTCCCTTAAAAGACTTCTACACAGCATTCAAATAAAATTGTGCCGATAATCTATTTAATTTTGAGTTTTTCATTAGTTGATCTACCTATAGAAAAAATACAGGCTCAAAATTTAAGTATGATAAGTGAAACTTCCATTGTTAGATTATGAAGCATACTTTTGTTCTGTAGAATGAACAGAGGTCAAATTCCGAAGCAATTTATGAACATTCAATTATTTTTTGCACGTTAGCTTAGCCCTGCGAAAATTAAATTAAATGTCATTTTGAATACCTGAGCTATCTTCATAAACTATTTTATATCCAATTTATAAACTGTTTTGGAACTTCACGTTAGAATACGGAAGCTTTGGTAAATTTACAAGATAATACATATACACAGCTTGTTTGTGAAAATGGAACAGTATTTTATACAGAGTAAATACAATGTATTTTAAAAAGTTACAAAAAAAGCTTTCAAGGAAGTGCATAATAGCACTATATGAGTTGGAACAATTTTTTTTCCTTACTTATTAAGCTTCATTTCATCTCAGCTATTGATGAAATAGTTGGTCTTACATAAGGTCAAACTAGTACTGATCTTAAGTTTGACATTACTCTGCCTGTATTGAATATTATGTTGGACTATACTTTGCTTTTAAAATTTTTTGCCTATCTTGTTCTACTGCACAGTTGATGTATTATTGTCCCAACAGCCATCCATCCATGCCATACTTACCTTTTGAGTATCCATCAGTAATATTTTTTTTTTAAATAAACCTAAAATACTTTTATGTTTCTATTTACCAAAACTGAAAGTCTGAGTCATAATTCGATGATAAACTTGGGCTCTCCCAGCCTTCCTTATGTTTATGCTATGTTTACAATGTTAATGTTAACGTTACATACTTTACTTGGTATTTCAATTGAATTCAACGTATGCAATGCAATGCAACTGAACATGTAAAAGGACTTGGACTTTTCCATCTATTTAATCTGTAAAAAGTATAGCAGGAGGAGTAAGTTGGTTCGCATTTAAGCCTAATTTTTATCTTCAATGCTTTATGATAATGAAATAGCACCCTCAACTTTAGAAGTAATTTCCTCCTTTAGAGACCAACTCTATATATGATGGATAGGGTAGAATATCTTTAATAATTTATCATCTAGCCAATGCAATGTAGTAGAAGCTGTAGTAGTACTTTTCTTTAAGCACAGTGGAATACATTTTGGGCTGTACATTTTATGTACAAATCAGCTGGGGATTATTGAGCTTAAGAATCTCTCCTTCCTTTCTCCTTCCTTCTCTTTTCTAGCCTGACAACCGGCTTGTCAACAATTAACTTCTCCCATCTTGATTTTTTATTTTTATTAGAGTTAATCATTTTATTGGCAATTAGTAACATTTCTAACGACTTACACTTTACCAACTTATTCATATTTATTAATTAGAGGCATTTGTCGAATATTAGAAGTCGTAGTAGTGTGACATACATATTTCCTTATAATAAAATGTTGAGTCGATCAAAATCAGGTAGTGTTTCAAATGATCAAGACCTTTCTTCACTGCCACCTCCACTTAAACTTGTATTTATCGGTGACAGCACAGTGGGCAAGACTGCCCTACTGTACTCGTACAGGAAGGGAGAGTTTCATGATAATGAGAAGTATCATACCTCGGTGTAAGTGGTTTAAGAATATATATATTTATGTTGAAAAGCATTGGTAATGAAATTTGAAAACGAAGTTTTAAAAAAATATTAAACGTTAGAAATGTCAAAACGATGTCTTTTTGTAATACAAATAAATGACCTTCCTTAGGCTGGAAGGTTTTACAAAACCGGTAGTAGTCAATGACTCAGAACACATCTGCCTTTTGTGGGATACTATTGGGTCGACTGATTTTGAGAAATTAAGACCACTGTCATATCCCAAGGTAAATCTTAAGTTATGGTCGTTAATAATATTTGATAAAATAACCATGAGAGTGAAAAATTATTTTGTTAATTGCAGACTGACTGCTTTGTAATCTGTTTTGCGATTAACAATCGCTCATCGTTCAAAAACCTACAGAGCAAATGGATTCCTGAAATCCAAACTCATATTCCAGATGTGCCTTATATGTTTGCAGGTATGGAAAACTACAATTATTAGAATGTTATCTAACCTCATTTGAATATTATGTACATTATTTCTATTACTGCATTTAAAGAACTTTATCTTTTATAATTAATCTATCTTACATCAATAATTTTTCAAAGGTACTAAAACAGATTTGCGGGACTCAAGTCAAGCCCCCGATTTGATAACTCTCGAAGAGGTTAAAACACTTCAAGAAGATACAGAGGCTCAGGACTATGTTGAATGTTCCGCACATGATCTTGTTAGTATCGAAAACATTTGCAAAGCTGCTGTCCAGGTTATCCTCGATCATCAAGAGAAACTTAAAGCAATCAAAGAGGCAACTAGTTCCCAGTCAAGTTGTCTTATTTGCTAAAAAATATTTTGCAGAAAAAATTGATCTGTTTTGTTTATATATAGCACTATAATTATGTTCCATTATACACTACCAATAATTACCGTACTCGATTTTTTGGGCTAATACTTTAAAATGTGATAGACATGAGGATAACGTTGATTATAAATACGACCTCTTTTTCGCTATACCAAGTTATCAATCTATGCACTATCTACGAATGGTGCACTAGACTTACTATACAATACAATACAATCTAAAGACGATAAAGAAGACGGTTAATAGACCAAATCAATTATCATAGATAGATTTTTTTTCAATCCTGCTATATAGCTTGTAATTGAGACGTGTCGTATTTAATCGGTTATAAAATAAGGCAAAAAGAAAGCATTCCTATTATACAGCATTTAATGTTAAAGGTTTAGGAAAGTTCGTCTTAAATTTTAAGGTGTTTTTAAATTTTATTTTACTTTATCGAAAAAGGTAGACAATACAATGTATACCTTTGAAGATAGATACGTGGCGTAAATTAATGTACAAATATCCTGCTGTGAGATCATCCGCATTATCGGTAATAGTGATTAATATTATGTCATTCTCTAGTAAATTATTATTACCATTCGCATACTTCGTTGAGTCATAGACGGATACTTAGGTTTTTAGTTTTATCTATTATTTGAAAAAAAATCATCTCATTTATTCTCTATATAAAATGTACCCCCGTGAAACGTGATGTTATCAATATGCTACTATATATTATATAATACATAAATATTATTATTATGATTTAGTTATAGAACACTTTCCATTCCAGGATGGATACGTTATTTACAAAATGAGAACCAGATTTGTAATTTAGAAGACTGTAAACTCAGTAGTATTATTATCATTACCTTTTTGATTCATTCAAAATGATCTGCTATTAATTTATTAGCTAATGTTATGTTTATTATTTATAATGCAGTTTTACTTATTACCATTATTTTGTCGCATGTTAAACAAAACACAACTATATATTACCTTGTTATGTCGCATGAGAAAGGAGGAACGTAAATATATACCTTCTTGTATTATTTATTCGAAATAAATTGATCGCAGGGTTTCTCTGTAATTTTGTTGTTTTGGATTTGTTTTATAATTGAGAGACCTTTGACACTCATCTAATGAAATGCATTTTTGGATTGGGGGACAATTTGCGATTATTTTAAATTGGTATGGAACAATTCAAGTTCAAAAAAATATTATCTATCAAGCGTACTCATAGTCGTAACTTCTAATCATAAATGTTTGTGAAGAGTATCAAAAACTCATTCTATCGATTGAGTCAGCCGAATTATGTTAAATTTGTTGTAAAATACTACAGCATGACCTAAATAATGAAATCTATATTACGCACTTGTCATAATTTCAATCTTGTCTACAGTGTTATACAAATTTGTCGTTTTACACATTTATGCACTTTGATCTACGCTACGGTTAACGGTGGAAATAAGTATGATTTTTTTTAGCAAGCGTCCATTAGATTAGTCTTGGATGGAAAATAGTAAAAATATAGGACCTTGTTTAGATATTTTTCGTCTTGAAAATATTTTAAAAAGCAATTATTTACCAATTTACTTTTTTCATCATCAAATTATAATAAATCTCCCATATAAACTACATCAAAACAGTTTAAATGTGTTTTAGAAATGATATAAATCAGCACAGACCTGTCTTTCCAATCTTCCTTAAATACCTATTAATTGGACTTTTTCTACGTATATTAGGCATTAAGGCCATATTAAATTGCATTAGTCTTCTTACAATGTCGTTTTCATAAAATAATTTTATAAGGAGTTTTTACAAATTTCACGAAAATACGAACTGAATTCAAGTTTTGTCTCCGGATGCACATCTTTTCGATTTGTAGCCAAGATTTTTTAACATTGCTCGATTTATGTTTTGCAAATTCAACTTTTTAAGCACTTCGAACTTCGACTAGAACAAACTATGTATGAAGCAGGTGGATTTTTTTGAGATGAGGAAAGAATAAAGAATGAGTAATAGGTATGTACCAGTTTACCAGCAGTGCTTTAGTTTACCCACATAATCCCATGCATTTTGTCACAGCAGTGTCATTCATTATCATAAATAAAATATATACAGGAAGCAGAGGAAAGTTAAAAATGCGGGTATTCCAGGAAATACCCGTGTTGACTAATTTCCTTTTACAACATATTAGTCCTTTATACTGTTATTAACATTACATATACACTTTCATCGCGTTTCATTTCCTGTTTAAAGGCAACCAATGCATTTAATTTTAATATTCCTCCTACTAATAATTATCAACTTTGTAAAGCATAGGGAATTTGGCTGAGTTGTCTCTTTGCTACAATTATTGTTCATCCTAGAAACTTTGTTTTATTACAGTTGTTATATACATACCATCTTTTCATGTCTTATATTAGTTCAGTATAGTTAACATTACGGACAAATTTTATTGTTTATTAAACGCTTTAATAATGGTGGTTACGTACGATAGTATGTATCATTATTAGTGGTTGTGGTTTTAATGTTTAATAACTTTGTCAGGAAGATAAGATAATTTTGACATTCATATCCCTTTATTTATTTCACACTTGAACATTCGATCGGACCACAGAAAACTTTTTTATTTTGGCCAATGTTATTATTATTTTGAGCATTACACTTCATACAAGGTACATACATGGGCATGATCATCTTTTGTCCTCCTTGTCTGCACCTACAGCTTAAAAGAAGTTTTTTTTTCTGCTTAAACTGACTGACCATATTATTACAATCGTTGGCAGATTGCATTCATACAACTATTACCTTGTATCGTACCCTGAGGAAGAATTGTACTTTTTAACAAATCTAAATCTAATATAGGCATTTAACTACCATCATCATCACACTCTGTAAATTAATATTACTATTACTTGAATATTGACTGTGAATTAGGCTTTACAAAAAAATTTGTGTCAAATTAGAACCATACGATAGAGAAAAAATAATACAACGAGGATAAATTCCATATTCACAAATAGAACAGGGAGTAATAAAGTTTCTATTGGAATCATGCAGCAAGCCATAAAATGCATGATTGTTGGAGATTCTAAGGTTGGCAAAACAGATTTATTTTTGACATTTACAACCGGCTCACCAGCAAAAAATTATAGCCCTACTGTGTAAGTAAAGTTTATTTTAAATGTTTCATTTGAGTTTATTCTTAATTTAAAATTAAAATTAATTAAATCGATTCAATGGAAAATTTCAAGAATATGCATAGTATGTAATAAATGAATATATTAAGTTTAATAAATTTATAACACTTTAAAATATTTACACATAGATTCGACACCTACGCTAAAGAAGTTGTAGTTGATACGACTCCATATAACATGGGGCTGTGGGATTCTGCGGGGGATAAAATTTATGATGAAATTCGACCTATTAGCTATCCACATGTAAGTTTTATTCAATGATAAAGTATTATAAAGATTTAATATTTTGTAGTGAAGATTGAAAGTTGAAAAACTTTCACCAAAAATCTTTTACCAAAATGAAGTCTTATTTCTTTATTTAACAGACAGACTGCTTTATCATATGCTTTTCGGTAGATAGTAGAGAGTCGTATGAAAATATTGAGAAAAAATGGAAGCCTGAAATTTTGAGGTATGGAGATGGTCCAAATGTTCCTATCATTTTAGCAGGTGGGTTATTTAGTATAAATCATAGTTTTTTATGCCACTGTGTTCTGTTATAAGATAGGATTTAATTAGGGATTAATTGGTTTTTATTGCAAAGGGATGAAATCAGATCTTAGAGATCAAAATTCAGATTGTATTTCCACTGAAGAAGGAAATGAGCTTAAATCTCGTATTGGAGCCTTGGGCTACTTTGAGTGCTCAACAAAGACTTTGAAAGGTATCGAAGAGCTTATGAAGAAGAGCATTGAGGCTGCAATTTTTAAAAAAGTGGAAGAAGATAAACCTTCAAGTAAGAAAATTAATTAAGTCAAATCATAATTTACTGTATTTATATAAGTCTATTTGATGCAAAAACGAATACATTTTTTAACGTTAAATAGATCCAATATGGGGGTTTGAAGATCTTAAAATACTTGTAGTAGGGGATAGTACGGTTGGAAAAACATGCATTTTAAATGCTTACACCTCTCGGAAACCAATTAATAAGTTACATCAACCTACTACAGAGTAATTGGAATTTTATTATATTTTAATTGCTTTTAAATTGTTGTTGCTGTAAAATAGCATGTCGTTTTTATCGGATTATTTTAGAACGGTGCCTCATTACCACGATTTAGTATTGGATGGTATCGAATACTTCCTTGGAATTTTGGACTTACCAAGTGCACCTGAATTCGTTCATGATCGGATTAAAGAATATGAAAAGGTAAAATCTGAACCTGATTTTGCTACTATTAATTTTTATGACAATGCATACCTAATCTATTATTGATATTAAAATTTTTCAAACCATATATTTCAGGCAAATGGCATTATCTTATGTTACGCTATAAATGATCCATTTTCCTTCCAAAATGTCGAACAAGAATGGTTACCTGAGATTAAACTGTACTGTCCCCATGTTCCACTTGTGATTATAGGTATGAAAAATAGTTTATTTTAAAGAGGAACAAAAACATTAAAAATTGTCAAACTGCACACAGGTAATAAAATCGATCTCAAGAAAGACTCGGAAATAATGATTCCTTCCGTTGACGGAGAAGAGCTTATGCTTTCAATAGGTGCATCTGCCTTTATTGAATGTTCTGCAAAGACTTTGGAAAATATCCAAGATGTGTTTACCGCTGCTGTGCAAGCGTTTAAGAAATCTCAAAATAAAATTTGTGATACTATTTCCTCTACTCAGTAATCATAAAATGAATAAAAGTATTTTTTATGGAATTATTTGGTGTTAAAAGTTTACATCTTTAGGAATACCATGCACATGTCGTGTTTTAATTGAAAATTTGCAAGTTTTAGAATTTCAATATTTTGAAAAGTCAATGGAACCTTTAAACCACAATAATTATAAATACTTTTCAATAATGTGCATTTGCAAACATAGTTTACCCAGTAAAACTGATAGCGTCCTCGATGAGTTTATGAACGCATGGATAAAACCTCAAAGCATAAAAATGAAAAGAAAAATTTCGTGTTAAAGCTTTAAACTTATTAGATTACTTATTTATATTTATATTTTTCATATCCATTTCCACTTTAAATCGATAGAAGTTTTCTATTGAATACATTGATGTCCAACTTATTATATTATATATATAACTATATATAATATAATATAATATTTATATATAATATAATAAGTTGAACGTCAATGATTGGAAAGGGAACCCTTTTATATCGTGCAGTAAATCATTTTTCAATGGTTTATGCTAAAGAAATTGTCAAAAAACTCATGTTAAGTAAAGTACATTATAATTGAAGAGTTAGTTTCCGTATCTAAATTTGAAAAAACCTAAACACAATTTACTGCTACCACATCAAAAAGCATCTTCCTTACTGAATTCCAAAATTCCATAATCTGAATTCCCCGTTCTAAATCCAGACACAAGAAAAACTCAAATCTTGTAAGTCCAAGCGTGTCTTAAATTTTCGGCTAGAACTCATAGAAACTTTTAAATACCATTTTTACCGAAGCCATTAGAGCCTTGATGGATGAGGAATAAAAAATTGAAATATAGTTTGAAATTGTGATACTGGTTTCTCCAGCTAGTACAGTATGTAATCTAAAAGTTATCATCATTAGAAATAAACCATATCAAAACGGACATAAAGAAGTAGAGATAGCTCTTCGAATTTTATTGAATTTCAGTAGAACTTTTTAAAACAAAAGAACATTTTAAAACGAAATTTACTTTG
>JAQFZZ010001750.1:0-10223 GCA_034696405.1 Isotoma caerulea | reverse complement strand
TACATATATGTCTATGAATTAGAACGTTGTATGTCACAGTTAACAGAAATTGATGTTTAATATAGCCTAAGGAAGTAGCCAGTGGTGTCTTGCATAGAAAACACATAGTTTTCAATTTTGACCATTTTTCCCACTTCCCAGTGGTTTAAACCATTTTTCCCAGTGCGCTGGTAAAAACGTCCAAAAAGTGGGAAAAACGAAACCCTGGTTAGTGTCGATTAACCGATAGTATATCTTTAATTAATCTGTAGTACTAGCCATGCCTATTTGATGCCGTTTTCATGCAGATTTATAGGTGCAGTTTATGCAGCGTATGCTAAAGAAAAGGTACATATCCCACACACATCATCAGCTAATATCGTTAGTAAATCTTTAAACGCTTTATTTACTTTTCATTTATTATATTCTAAAAGACAAACATACTTTCCCATCCCACAAAGAACAAGATCATTTTGGATCTTTAGTCAGATTTTAAATTATTAAATAAATTTTCTGACGAACCTATTTTTAATTATAATTCATAATGTGTAAAGTGTAACATTAAATCAAAAAATAAATTGAATTCCATGAAAAGCAAATTGAATTTGATAAAAAAAATTGAATTTGATGAAAAGAAAATTGATGTTTGCTACTATATTTTATAAGACATTAGAAAATTGTGTATTAATATTTAGAATTTAAATCTAAAGACTGAAAGTAATTAATGAAGCAATACATAATAATAATTTTGAATTGAATATTATCAAAATTATTGTGGACGTAGGTGAGTGTGTTCTTGTGGTGTGCCAAACTGCAATATTTTAGGAGCTTATATAAATTTCTTCACTGAATAGATAATTTAGTTGGACAAATTTAATCATTTAAAAATTAATTACTTACCAAGACAATTTGAATCTGTAGTGGGGATGGCGATGTGTATCCTTGTACTAATTTGATTAAATCTAAACCATAATTATCGAAAATACTTGATGATAGTGTGAAGTGTGCTCAAAGCATTTCACAAACTGAGACTGGCCTTTGAACATAAAATAATCACGTTTTACCTTTTAAACGTGTTTTCGAAACGTATGTACCGATTTATCATCGAAGCCATACCGATTCTTCGGTATTGAGTGAGCTACTTCAATTTGCTGAGAAATCGGTACATATCCTCCTTTGATGATTAAGTGCAGTTACATATGCATTATTTCGTTACCAACGAACTGCCTAAACGCGTGTACATTTTTGTCTTTGGACAAACTGCAACGACAAGATGCCCATTATGCGGTGTAATTTCTAAAACAACAATTTACTACCAAAATGTTACAAATCGTGTTCAGCTTTATAGGTTGAGCTATTAAGATAACGATTTACAGATAATCTAATACAGATATGCCTTTAACGCTATATTGGCACAAAATCTGAATAAATCGGCATTGTTATTGATGGTAAATCTGAACTAAGGCTGCTCGGGAAAGTTCACAAATCAGCTAAAGTGCCACCACGTATGAGATATGAATTAAACTTTAATCTACGCTTATTTCTAATGAAAGAGACAATGATAGTATGAAATTAATTTGATTGATGTTCTTGGTAGTTGTTATCGGCGTCATTCAAACTAACGCGAGTTTTTCAATTTGAGTTAAGTACACTTAGTCGTGTATAATTTGGCAAATTGGTCAAATGAAATCATTCTATAACGAGTACGCACGAAATGGAATAAAAAAGTTAGAAATCAATAAAAATAAAAATGTAGACAAATATATTGACAGTCTGAAATCGTTCAGAGATTATACCAGCATTTAAATGGAGATAAAAATTACTACGTTAAAACGAAAATATTCTTTACATGTTATTAGTACTTTACACGGAACTTTTAAACGATACCTTTAAACGACGGAAAATTATCACTCAATACGAGTTCAATTTAATCTAAATTAAATTCATTTCTAAACGGCTTCTTTATAAAAAATGCAATTGGTTAGAATAGCTGCTTTTCATTTAATTTGTGATTTAAACGAAAATTTTTGGTTCAGACTGCATGACGCCAAACGCCAAACTGGTTTTACTGAAATAAGCAGCTGCATAAAACTAAATATTGCTGACATCTTATTTGATTTGAAATCACCTAACCCTATGAAGGTAAAATATGACGCCGATTTGTTTTAAAAGTCGATTTTTTCTGCGATATGCGATTGACAAAGTAGCTAAACTATAGACGGCATATTTTGAGGTAATAAATGTCAAGAAAAGTAATGCAAAATATCTGGAACAAGAAATGAAATCTTTAACCTAAACAAATGACAACGTGAATCAAAAATGACAAAAAATATCAACATTATTGAAAATTTTTTATGAAGAGGAAGATAGACAGTTTTTTGCAAGTAATTTTTCTTACTAAACTCAAATTTTTCATAATGTTGAACGTTTACCCTGAGTTGTTTAGCCACAAGTTCGTAATTTTTACAATGAGGTTGCAGATGCTGTTGCTGTATAATAAATCAAACTTCTTTTTCATTCAAAATAATTCAAATTTTATTTCTATGCTTTAAGAAAATTTGGCCATTTACATAAACAGTTAAATATTTTGATTTGCAACTGATGTTTAGATTAAATGCTGAAAAACAAGAATAACCCTGTTTTGTGTTTTAGAAATCTACCGAATTAGAAGTTCACGAAATATTGTGCTCCATGCAACCCTTTGTTCTAGAGTCCCTAAGTCTATGGCTCCATGCTCTGATTCACATACGAGGCCTGTATCGTATGGCATAGGGAAAATAACAATAAACAATGTTATTTTTCTTACGCCATCATTTCAATAAGTCCGACAACTTTACCCTCTATTGTGTATTGGATCACATTTGTTGGAATCTGACAGGCTAATCTTATCATGTTCCAGTTTAATTGGAAATTTCCCTTCAAGGGACCCTTGAAATTTGTTTATCAAATTTAATTTTAATAATATGCTATGTAAAGGAAAAAAGGATTACTTTGTAGGGGAAATTCATTAGTTTAAAGGGATTTGCATTGTTCAGAAATAGACATTTCTAGACTGGGATTTTTCATCAGTTTAAAGGGAGAAATTCTGTATAATAAAGGGACGATTAAATACATTCCAGTTGGTATCTGACGTTAAAACAATTTTTATTATTAGGATGACAAATTGAGTAGTATTAGTCAATAAATCAATTAAAAGATTGAGACTAGACCAGGTTTAACACAACCGTAAAGAGACGTGATCAATTTCTTGTAAGCATATAAGAAACCCGGAAATTGGATCGTGTTATAAACGTCCTCCGTTGCGTTTTTTCTGTTACTTAATTTGCAGTCTTCAATTTATCTTGAAAAGTATCATATTATTGTCAAGTGGGGTCTTTCTGCGGAGTAAAATTGATGCTTTATACAAATGTCTTGCATCGTACAGTTAAAAACAGTTTTTGAAGCAAATAACTTCCTTGCCTATTGGGTTGCAAATTTCTTTGAACGATGTGCCTCTTGTATTTCTTGACGTCTCTAAAGTTATAAAAAAAGAGGTGATATTTTTTATAAGAAATTCATGTCCTTTTAAGCATAAGACAAATATAAAAATAGAGTTTTAACCTAGCACCATTGAAAAACAGGTTATTACATGCTATAAATAATTTTAAAAAAACTAGAGGTAATCCCATAATGGTTGGAACATATCAATATCCAAAGATGCTATCCATAGATTTATCCTATTTAAGCTACATGCAGATAGAGAAATCAAGTAGATAAATAATAAATATGCTAATCACGAAGATAATTCCTCATGCTATCTGTTCAGACAAAAATATGTCTTATATCTCTTGTCGCCATTCATTTTTAATCCTATTCCAAAGAATCGAACCCGGTCCCACTGACATTAAATCTCGTATTTAACACTTATTAAGGCTGTTTTGACTTGCATTTTCATATAACATGCCAGAACTAATGAGAATTCCAAAGGTAAAATTCTCAAGTGTTCTCAATAGCAATGTTTTTTTAAAACGACTATCTGCACAAAAAATATTGTTGGGATTTGATGTATATTTTTGCCCCATGTTTTTATACTCTCCTTTTTTGTAGATTAATTCTATGATTCTTGTTAGTTTTAGCAAAAAGTAAAAGCCTTCTTCGTTAGAATAGTCATTTTAGTATTTTAATTTCTGTTAAAAATATGATTGAGCGTGTTTCAGGAGACGAAAAGCGTTCGCCCTAGTTGTATGGAATATTCTCCTTTAGTAGTTTAGTGAGCTTTGAAAAGGCACCGATTAATCTCCTCTCGATCAATTGTTAATAGTGCATAGTAGACAGTGTAAATAAATAGGCTACTTAAAATTAAAAGTTAAAGGTCTTTATTTTCCTGCACGTGCATATATTTAAAGTTAGACGAGTGAGAAAAGGTCAAAAAATGACCCAGCATCAAAGGTATCATCGAAAGGAAAGTTAGCACTGAGGATCCTATCTCAATTCCGGGTTCCGCTATCGACGGGTAGTTGCTTAGGACTGAGGCCAGTTGTACATTCCGAGTGATCGCAACAAATATATTACCAGAGCGATTTAATTTAAACTTGTATTAAAATGCAACGATTTAAGTTGCCAAATTGCTTAATGTTTAAAATTTAAACTTTTAAAGCATATCGCAGCTTCTAAAGTACCCATTTTAAATCATAAGGGTTATTCAATCTTATTCCGCACATTTTTAAACTAATTAGTGGTGGTGTAAAATAAGCAGTAGAAGTGTCCGAAATGTGAATTTGCAAAAGTAAAATGTTCTTATTTAGCACAACAAATAGGTTGACAGAAAAACTTTTCCTAACAATTTTTCCTAAATAACACAGAATGAAACTAATTAAGTAAACAGTGGTTTCCGGTGCACGAGACAAGCAATAAGTAAATAGTGGAAATTCACACAACTTTAGAATAAAAATGAAGACACGATTAAAAGTAAATGACAATGTAATCAGTAAGTGTTACAATGAAGTTATTTGAGTGAGTACATGTAATGGTTTGGAAGACACAGCAACACAATCATACACAGAGTAGGTTTATTAATTAAAGATACAGTCAAACACATAAATAATAACACATAACAAACAGCATAAAATCCTTAGGTTTAAAATTCTGTTGAAAGGTTAAAAATAGAAACACACGCGTATTTTTTAAGCAAATTTCTTGATAGGAAAATACACCGGAAACTCGAACATGATGGCTCCGGGTTATCCGAACGTGGCAAGTACTTCATGAGAGGCAGCAGTTGATCCCTTTATTTTACCAAGAGGCTCCAATTAATTATATTTCAACAGAATAGTAATTGAGGATAACATACCTAAGTGGGGCTTACTCAAATAAATTAATAATATTTCACTGTCGTGAACCCTTTATCTCTTCATTTAAAAACTTAACAAGAGAAAAATTGAATTTTCAATAGTTTTGAAAATTTATGTCTACGGATTTTATTTTAATAAACCATATCAAACGGGTGTAACCAAGTAGCGAAAGCCATACGTTTAAAACGTTTAGTTGTATTTCAGTAGAACATTTTGAAACGATAACACATTTAAAACGTAATTTAAAACTTTAAAACATTCCATTTTGATTTACTATTAAAAACCTATGGAAAAACACAAAACTTGAAATTTGACCTTTTGTGACCTTAAATGTCTTCGTACTTTATAAGGTTCCTATCCCATTTCGATTTAATGGTGAAAATATATCGAAACATATAAAACTTAAAATTTGACCTATTTTGACCTTTAGTGACCTTAAATGTCATCATACACTATAAATGTCCTACCTCATTTTGATCTACTCCTCAAAACCTATCGAAATATATAAAACTTGAAATTTGACCTTTTTTGACCTCATTTTGTGACTTTCCTGACCTTGTATGACCAAAACGGTTATCACAGTTGAGTTTCTCATATGAAAGAGTGGTAAAATTGAAAAAAAAATTTTTGCCCTATCTTTAACATTGGGTCAAAAATTTGACCTTTGTATTGTGACCTTGCGGGTGGTCCTACAGGACCCATCTACGAATTTATCCGTTCCTTGGGAATCTGGAGTAGGTGTACAAAGTTTCATCCCAATACGTCAATTGGTTCTTGAGATAAAATTGGCGACAGACAGTCAGCCGGACAGACAGACTGACAGACAGACCATTTTCATAAAGTAGCTTTTGCTACTTAATAAGTAGCATAGATTTTAATAACCCTGGGCAATAAAAGCTTAATGATGTTCACTGTATTTTTTGGAATTTTGAATTTTCATAGAAACTGTTTAAGATTTTATTTACTGCCCCATTTTCGCACATCTCCACTGAAATTAAAAAAAACTAAAAATTAAAAAAAAATCAATCAAAACTCTTCTCCAGACCAGATTTGAATTCAATTGGAGAAGACAGTTTGTAGCGGAACTGCCAGGGCTGTGCAAATTACTTGAATCCAAATACAAAATAGAACAATATTTGAAAAAGCTCAAAATACAAAATACAATTTCTGAAAATCGTCTAAAATGCAAATTCATTTAAAATACATTCGCCAAAACTGAAGTCAAACACAAAATACGTAAATATATATGTATAAAGTATTTTCAAAATACAAAATACATTTTCCATTGAAAAATGCAGAATATGTGTCGTTTTTAACAAATTTGCAAATCATAATTATTTCTACTACAACTTTATAAAATATAAAATTTATAACATTTATTAAAATGAAGCAATAATTCTTTATATGATCTATGCATAAAAATTTACTATAATTTTCGGTTTTAAAGTTGATAAAGTAAATATAACGCCAGAATAATAGTTACGAATGCTAATTAAAGAAATTGAATACTTGGTTTTATTTTCATATTTAAGATTTAAGACGTAAAATATTGCGTTTAAAATTATTTTATTCCCAAGCATATCCAGCAACTTGAAAATCCATACCAAATTTGTTATTTCAAAATTTAAAAAAATGTGATAAAATTATCAAACTTTTAAATATCGCAATTAAGAACTTTTTTGGAACGAAATCGCTGAAGGATGTTAAGCAGATGTTTAATTTTTTCACCATTTTTCGGTAAATGTATTTTGTATTTTGTAAAAGGATTTATACTGCAGTTTGCTTTATGGGCTGAAAATATAAATATTTTGAAATTCATCATTTTGTTCATAAATTCCAACAATATAAAAAATATTAATAAATTTTAAATATATGCATTTAAAATACTAAAAAGTATTTTGTGCAGTTCTGGTAATTGCAAACACAAAACCCGTGACAGTGTTAATTTAAATAATTATTTGATCAGGTTGAAAGTGTTTCTTAGGTATTTTGAAGACAATGAAAATGCCATGGGCTGTTCTACGGCTAGTCCAGGCTAATTTAAATTATTATAAACTCTTCTGCAAAATTCGTTTTTAGATTAATTAGTAGTAGTGGCTTAGTGTAGGGTGGAATCTCTCGAAACTGGTGCAGATCACCACTTGGTAGATATGTGTTCTAATGTTGATAGATAATACGGTAGTTTATTTTACAAATCTTATTATTTAATTCATTCTATCCATTGCCCTGTAATCAATAAGTGAGTATAAGAAAGACTTTTATTATAGTGAATGTGTGAGTTTATTAAAGGCTTTGATTTAAAGGACAGTCAAAATAATGTATATTCCAGTCAAGTTAAAGAGAAAACCAGTCAGGAAAAACCTACTGGTCACACAAAATTATTTCCAAGAAAAAACAAATGAAAGGCCCAGTTGTAGAAAAAATGAGATCCCAGTCTCAATTTTGAAGAACCAGTTAAATTTATTACGTCTCCGGTCAAAAATCAGAACACAAAAATTCGAAAACAAATAAGAAATCTGTTCGAGTTATTCTTTCATTCTTGTATTAATGCTTCTGAAACACCAAGTGGTCTTCCTCTTTTCCATTTTCAGCCTATCAGTATCTTCTTTGCCAGTAAAAGGATTTTCACCAAATGTTCTTTGTAAGCCATTCCCATTTCATGCTTATACTCTGAGTTTTTTTAGAAAGAAGGAAATAAGCATACGGAACTTTTCCAATTTGCTGGGTTTAAAACAACTTCGTACAGGTAGAGGCGCCCTTCCCGGGGTTTGTTAAAATTTCGGAAATTACTGCTGAGAAGAGATTGGAGATTTTGTGCATTCTATTTGATAAAAATATGTGATCTCTTTATTTGCATTTGACTGGTGATAAGCCTCATTTGACTAGGAATTTGAGATTGGCACTGGATTTTTCATTATCTGAATAAACTTATTTTTGACGGAGAATTCCATTTATTTTCATTAAATTTCCTTTATTTTGACTGGGATTTAACACTATTTTGACTGACCATTAAATATAACCCTTATTATTATTTATTATTATATTATTATTTTTTGGCCATATTCATTGTTCATTAAAAACGTCTTTTAAAGAGGAGACATAGGAGTCGTACCTATATCAGAATTAGGCGAAACGAGTTTTTTTCCGGATTCAGCCTTCCACTCTCATTTACATCCAAATGAGGACTTCCCTCATTGCCAGAGAAAGTTTCCGTCTCTTGACTTATGCAGGACTCAGATGAAGCATTTGAACACAGAACGTCTTCGGTAACCTCTGTCGCAACGAAATCAAGACAAATCATCATTTGGAATATTAACATAGGTCAAATACCATTTTTATATCCAAGTAATATTTTTCAACTGACAAATTTTTAGAAAGTCATAGGTTGCATCGAAAAATTTCTCCTATGAAACCAACCGTTCATAAAGTAAGGAATTAGAAATTTACACGAGATATAAACTAGCATTTATTTAAATGAAGAGAAAAAGCGTACCATATCGTTTTCGTTAAATAGGGTGACAAAATTGGCAAGAAAATTCTTCAACGAAAGCGAATTTTCATTATAGAGATTAGTAGAAAGAAGCCCTCACTGAATTTGTGAATGCTTCCGCTGAATTTGTGAGTCTTGCTAAATGGAAGAAACCGCTAATCTAAAGTATTATACTTGGTAATCGATTCAAGTAATTCTCTTAACCAGAAAGTAAAATTGGAATAAAATGGGAATTTGGATCATTTTCTAACCACTATGTAACCCTAGTTTCCAAGCATTTCATTTACAAATCTTCACCCTTTGAAAATCTTATACTTTATTCCAGACTTTTTTAAAAACTTGATATTCTTTCTTGATATTCTTGAGGTTTCTTTTACATTTTCATGGGATTTATTAGGCCTCTGGGGCCTTGATATTTATGAATTATTCCAGGGTAGTTGAAGAAAGGTACGGGATTTTAATTTTTATATTACATGAGTTTAAGTTTATTTATGGTTAGAAGGGAAGTATCGAATCATTTAAATGCAGTAAATTTCTCCGGATAAAAATGTCAATATAAAAAAATTTGGGCAGGTCCATTTGATATATTGCTAGCTGTAATTCGGTATGTAAAACACCCAATTATTAATCAGCTTCCAACGTATTCAACACTAACCTGAATTAACAAACCGATTATCCGGCGCTTGTCTCCTCTCTCCGTACTGTTTCTTACAATCACAGGCAGTGTCGCCGCTAATCTTTTGCTCAGTCTTTTGGTTAACTCGAAATTTGAAAAATAAAACGCCAAGAAAGAATCCGAGTGTTAAGCAAACCAATGCAACAATTGTAATGATAAATATCAAGGCCCAAGTGATATTTCCCGGGTTCTCTTGAGCAGGCTCCATTGAGTTAGAAGGGTTTTCAGTGCCCTCAGAAGGGTTCGATGACTTCGCTTTCGCTGCATTTGATGGTATGGGTTGGGGTGCAGTCAATGATTCCTCGAGAATAAATTCCAACACTGATTTCGTCGTATCGTTCCATCCTGCTTTAATTAAGTCTTTGGCAACTGTCGAATTGCGTACGACGAAACTTTTCCCTTTGCATTTTCGTTCGTTGTAGATAAATATGGTTTTTCCACGTAACTGAATAGACTCCATTATCCCCTGCTGTGGGAAACCTTCATGCAGGTTATAGCAGATGCCTTTTGTGATGTTCAGCGTTATATATTCACTCTTTTCTGTAAAACCAACGAACCTCAATCAGGTAAACATTTCATGATCTTATGAGAATTCACAACTCTTTTGTTTTTGCATATATTTAGAAATCATCTATTCAAAACTTTTCAACCCAAACAAAAATAGATCACTTATAGTGCTCCGCATGGTTTGGTTTATTCGGTTTGGTTTTCGGTTTGGTCTGGTTTTCGGTTCGGTTTTCGGTTTGGT
>JAQFZZ010001749.1:0-10227 GCA_034696405.1 Isotoma caerulea | reverse complement strand
TGCAACTTTTAATTGATGAACCGTGTTTTTAGGAAACTGCTAATAATGTGACTTACAAAATAAAATAACAAATTTGGAGTAAAATAATAATTATAGCAGGTTTATTGTAATATTTATGTAAACACCTTCAATACATTATTTCAATCATTCTTCATTCCAATAAGATGGGTGCAATAAAAAATACAAGGACTTAAAGTAAAAGGAAATGATCTTAATAATAAGCTCATCAGTGTTACAAGTAGATTGTGGCGATGGGAAATTTACGCCGCGAAGTAAACTACTATATTACTTTCTTCTAATTAATGAAATTCAAATTACCTTCAACTCTACCTGTAAACATATTAGTATAACAAAGTTTTTTTAGTTCTAAATATTATAATATATATAGAAAAAATGGTATTAGGAGATGCTATGCAAATATTTCCTCAACTCAATTCAAACTCATTATCTGAATTATGTTTTCAGTTTTCTGTTTTCTATTCAGAGAAAGGAGCCGTAGCATTAAAAATCACTTGCTCTTCACCGGTAGCCGTTGGTATCCGCTGATATACGACGTTGGCTGCTTGACGCGGAGGAACAGGGGGAAACATAGGTTTAGGCACTTGATGCTGTCCATGGACACCTGCCAAGTTATATGATTTAGTAGGAGCAACATTTTTTCGTACCACAACATTGGCAGTGGTTAAAGGAGGGTTTTCAGAGGTCTTTGGACAGCAACGTTTGAAAACATTTAAAAATAAAGATATGGCTTTTGTAATCGGTTCCAAATAAATTTTTATCAATACACATGCGACCATTGCAGCGATCACGCCAACTGCGACGATAATCCACTTGATATACCCAGAGTAGCTCTCCCATGACCAGGCTTGAACAGCATCCTTAAAAGGTTTCTGTCGTTCATTTAAAGGCTTTCCGTTTATGAAATTCGTAATAGCTCCTTCAGTAGCCCTCTGTCTTTGTATTTCTTTCATCAAGCTGCGAATAGTGTCATGTCCCAAATCATGCGATCCGTACACACCTGGGGAATAAAACGTTAAAGGAGGCAAAAGTTTAGGTTGTGGGATTGTTCCGGCGTAAGGAAGAACCGGTAAACCAGCCGCTTTGCTCCTGTCACCAATCAGTACAAGGTCTTTCTCCATTTGAAAATAAAAGTTTGATGGACATGGAGTGTCCGTTGCCTCAGTAACGATTTGGTGTGAGAGTCCAGATACATATCCATCTTTGATCTCGTTTCCATTTAGGAATTTAATTTTGGCCTCTTCCGAACAGTTGGATGAGGACGGGGGGAGGAAGTAGTACTTAGTTATTTCATGGCACTTGTAAAGTCTAATTACGTCTCCTGTAACATAAAACCAGTTAATATCAACTATTTGATGCAATTTTTTTTTGTATTTAAAACACGTAAGTTAAGCACCAGTTTTTTCTAAATTTGTGTAATTAAAAAAAGTGCTCCAGTGTAATTTTAAAGCCATATATCTTGGAAATGTGTTACATTTGACTGCAGGTATTCATTTTGAAACTTCAACATTGTAACTTCAAAGTGTAGTTTGATTAAAGTTTAAAATATTTAAAAATTTTTAAGTTTCAATTATAAGACAGAGTAACGTTGTATAACAAGGATGCATGTGGTGACTACAAGGATGTATTAGAAGAATGTTTAGTAAGATAATGGTGTAAGGATGTCGAATAAGGTTGTATTTGGTAAAATGCTGACAGATTATGGTGCAGATGTATGGTGCTGAAGGTGTTATTAGTAGATACTTGATTAAAATTAGGGTGTAAGGAAGAATGCTGAGAGAGATTATGATAAAAGGATGTCGAATTAAGTTATAATATAAAAATGTTAGTCAGATTATGGTTTAAGGGTGTTAAGTAATATTAAGGTGTTTTAATGAAAAATCAGCTGAATAACGCAAGGATGTAGAGAATCAAATTGTTGTAAAAACGGTGCTTAATAAGGTAGTATTAGACTGTAGATGTACAGAAATATACAGGGAATAAAATAGCATGTAAATGAAACAAACAAGAGAATATATAGTTTTTGGAATTACCAACCTGATAGTTTTGCGCGATAACTTGGATCTCCGGTCAACGTCCTTGCTAAAGCTGTAGGATTTCCAGATTCGGCTTGGAAACGAGCCATGTCCAAAATCCTTTGAGAGTTTTGGCATATCATTTTATGCAAGTTAGTTACATCGAAGTTGTGACCATCCCTTATAATTTCATACATATACTGCATTCTAGACTCGAACTCGTCTTGGCTTACTAAGTTCACGCTTCTTTTACCGCGAGATGAGCCATGGGCGAAGGGGGCTTTGAAGTCCGCTCTTACTTCTGAAGTTGAAGTTATTCCTTTTGACATTTCATTGTATTCCCTGGAAGTGAAAAACACGCTTTGTCCGTTGGTTCCCACAATCTTACCACAAAGTTCGGTTGTGGTGACGTTAGGAAATGACATCTGAACTTCCTGGCAGCTTAATCGACTTCCGGTGAGAATGCATGGGATCGTCATTCCTTCCTTTACCCTGCATGCTGGAACATCGGATGGTGACCATATCACTACCCCTCGGTAAGTTGGACACTGACCTGCTGTGGCAACACAGTTTTCCGTGACGGCAGCCAGAGTGTTGATGGAATTATCCTCCTTGTTTACGCTGATAGTTACACTACTAATGTAATAATTGGTGTTAGTTATGGAGACGGTACTGCACCAACTATATTCCGGAACATCGTGCATTTTAGTCCCTATGAAAAAGCCATAATGAAAGTGGCCTCAGGTGTTATTCAAAATGGCATAAGAAACAAAAAGAATGGAATACCTTGGGTTCCATGAGCAATTCTCTCCATATTTCTTCCATCAGGAGTTTTACCTGAATTTTTCATGTCGCGACACTGACTTTCACTTACAAAAACATTCGTTTTTTTTGACGTTTTTTCTTCAGTCCCGCCCCAGAAACCCTTAATTCTTGTTTCCGTGTACATTTCTCCCCAACATTCGTGGGCTTTGATCTCCTGAATTGGAAAAAATCGATTTATTTTATAACTAAATTTAAGGATGTCATTCTGATGAAAAATCCGACGGATCGGATTGAGGCTAAAATCCGTCTGATTGTAATCCGAAAAATCCGACGGATTTCGGATCGGATTTCGGATTGACAATTTCTTTGAAATAATCTGTCAAATATGTATTTACCCCCATATTAAACGCTACTTTTTCTACATTTTGGAAATAAATATGAAAATATTATATGAGAATTTGAATATTATTTTTTCATTGTACACTGCAATACCTCTCCATTTAAGATCGGTGCACACATATTCAAAGCAGTTCTTGAAACATTATTTTTCTTTTTAATTAATTTCTAACTATAAAAAAAAATAATATAAATATCCTAAAACTGGTATTTTGACTTGTATTGTGAAAATCTTAGTTTTACGTAAATAAGCTAAAGCTTTGAGACTACCTACCTACCGAACTTGAGACTTGAAAAGTAATTTTTAACAATTTTGGAATTTCAATTTTTTAAAATTTGTTTGAATTCGTCAAATTGCGTTATTAAAAACTGTGTACGAATAATTGCTGACGATGCAAAAAACAAGTGTACAGGCATTTCAGCTCTTTTTAACATGGAACGGATTAATCCGATCCGACCTGATTTAGTCCGATCGGATCGAATTGTAGCCCACATCCGTTTCGGATCAATCCGAAAGTGCCATAATCCGATTCGGATTTATCCGTACCCCTCAAAATCTGATCCGATCCGACGGATTTGCATCCTTAACTAAATTTAATCTTATACAAAGTTATTTTAAAAATCTAACCTTCACGGAAATGTCAATCCACCATAATGTGACTTCCAATACTTTAGAGTGGTTCTTTGCCTCGATATCAGGTACGTTGTCACACTCCAAATTTTCAGGAATTTTATACTTTATTCCATCCGAGTTTCCATCACAAAAATACAAGGGTGTGTCACGTTCCTTAATGTCGAAAAACAAGTCACTTAATTCACTGTCAGTGTGAGGAACTGGGATACTCGGTTCTTCATCCGGGACCTTGTATACCGGATGTGCCTGTGATGCCAATAAAATATGGCATATCACTGTCACTGATACAGACACTTTCCAAAAATTCATTTTGGAACGAAAATTTTCACAACTTGTGAAGAAATGATATACTTTAATGGTAAATTGTGGTATAGTTTCACTTTTACAAAATACCGGTGCAAAGATCCAAGGAAGACTGATTAGCAAATAAAGTAACTTCCAATGTATATGCGAATTTCTGCTTTTATTTGACTGATTATCTGACGCATTCCCTCCCACCTTCACCGATAACCCCCTATTGATATATATATATCTCCGTTTCAATAACATGTGAGATAAAAATATATGTAAAATTCATATCATTTAAGTCTAGAACAATTTAAAACTCTTATTCCTCTGTAATTCTTTTAGTAGTAGTCACAAAATAACCCTTCGATCCACATTGCTCCTTTTTCATACAAAATTCAAGTGCATAAGATATAAATATTAGTGAAAAGCAATTGTGAAGTGACAAAATGGCCGTTGTCACGCAATGTGACATAGGACGAAGGTTGCAACAAAACTGTAGTGAAGGTATGAACAGTAAACAACCAATTGCATTTTTTGTTTAAAATGTAAAATATGATGCATAGAAAAGCGTACAAATAATTTTCAAAATTTGGTTTAATTTTAAGATGCAGAATGGATCTTTATTAACACCTTTAAAACAAACATACAGGAAGTTCTTTATCAGCGGATTAAAAGAGAACTAAAAGAAGGCACAACCTATGACATTACAACCTGCTGTCAATTTCATAATGAACGATTCCACACTCATTATTTGGAATACCAACGGACTGTTGTAGGTTGTTGTAATCCTTTCAACATTCACGTGTATGCGATTTTGGACAATTTGACAACTGTTGATGACGAAGTACGGGAGAAGTTGAATTGTTTAGAAATTCTTGAAATAAATGAAAGACAGATTTGCGAATCATGCTACAGCAAAGTAAAAAGAACCTTAAATGAATTCGTGCCTTTAGACGACCTTAACCACGGAAACGCAGCCCTTTACTTTCCCAAAAAGTTCAGAATTGAAACCATTCAAGAAAGTTATGAAAAGTGCATAGCTAGTGGATACCATCCATTTGAACCAAAGCTGAAAGACATGCAGGCTTACGTTTTGCATCATTTATTTCAGAACAAGGATGTGCTCGTTACACTGCCCACAAACTACGGTAAGTGTTTAAACACTCGGAACTTTCAGGTTGTAAGTAACAATCAATATCACGTTACTAATTTCTTTCAAATAATTCAACAGGTAAAACACTGCCAATGGTAGCTGCCACCTTCATGCTCTCAAAGGTTGTCGATTTTGTTTCTGTATCATTTATCGATGTTATGTAGTTGAATAATTATAAATCTATCCCATGAAAATAAATATTTAAATTTGAATTTTCTCCGGAATGTTGCAATGCTTGTAATTATAAATATAATCACGATAAAGTTAAAAATATATATTTACCATCAATGTCACATTTCTCATGAAAAGAAATATCGAAGGGTGTGGTCCAGGGCACGTACCCTTGCTATTTTGTTGTACAGGATTCATTTCCCATTCAGGGCAGCGTTTGAAGTTTTTAAATTGTTTGTTAAGTTTCATTTCAAGACGTCTCAATGTGACAGACAGACCGACCAACAGACAGGACAGATGGACGCAATGTAAACCAAAAAGCTCAGCTTTTTAGTAATACGACCCGATTTTTGACTACATTACTTTTAACAACTTTTTACTTCTATCTGAACCTTTCCTAAGCAATACATCTTTTATCGCAGTCATAAGACAAGGACTTAAGAATGAACAAGTGGCTTATATTATTTAAGCTAATTATTATAGCTTATAATAAAACAAAAAGGTGGTGTTGATATAAGGCTGTTAAAAGCCTCAGTCACTTCAAAATTGAAACCTGGAAATGACTTCAGACCATTTTTTACTTTTGATCCTGCTGGTAACTCGTAAATATTGTGTAAAAATAACAATGGAAAAATTAAATCCTTTCCGAGTGTTTTCGCTACCATATGAAGCAACGATTGAAGAAATCAGAAAACGATACAAAGTGTTGATTCTGCAAAATCACCCAGACAAAAATAAGAACGGCCTGGAGGTGAGCTTAATAATACAATCTTGAGTATTAGTATGGTTATAAAGTATATTTATGAAGTTCTAAAATTTTTGCATTGTTTTACTAATTTGTTATAAAAAACCATTATAATTTTACCTAAACCATCAAATCTGAAATATATTTAAAAATTACAGACATCTAAAATAATAAACGCATCTTGGGAAATTTTGTGTGATGACGTTCTCAGGAAAACATTCTTAGACAACAAATGGAAAGGATATAAATATGCGAACAAGGCAGTCAGAGATAAAAAGAATATTCCAGGTAAGCAAACAAATTTGTTATATCATTCTCTTCTTTACTAAATGCACAATCATCACAGAAAATTCACAGCTGTTGAAGTCAATTCGAAAACAATGCAAACGCTTTATAAGATTTTAGCTGGAGACTAAACATATCTAACACAGGCTGAATTTTGTTATTTTATGTTTTTAAGAGGTTTTATCTCTATAGGAAATTATAGTGATAAGAAGTTTCCAGAATACAAACTGACAGAAAATCTTTATACTTTTTCCATGTCATCGTGCCCCACCGCACTGATTTTAAAGAGACAGGCAGCAGTTTTATCAAGGCTTGACTAAAAGTGTAAATGTCTATTCCTTAACTATCAATTATCAATCTTAACTATAGACTGGAAAAAAATTTCATTTTTGAACAGATTTTATTTGAATAGGAAATTATACTGATAAAATAAAAGTAAAAAGAGGATATACCTTTTTCCCAAATCAACTTGCCCCATGCATTGTAACATTCCGATTAAAATTAGCTTGGAGAAAGTCTCCTTTATTTGCCATTTAAAAAACTCCAAAGCAGTTTATGAAATGAGTAACTCAAAGGGGGGTTAATTTTGCTTCACATATGTAGGTTGTGAAGATGAAGGCTATTAATTTAACATTGCCTTACAGGTCAGCATAAGTTTATGTACATTGTAGACATATTTTATAAATTTTGTGAATTTGTTTTATGAAATTAGCTAGACAGTCAGTACGTTTTATCTAGCCTTGACTTAGTGTCTTAATGTCTACTATATCTTTAACCTATAGCCTGAACAAATATCTTTTAAATTTTGAATAGATTTTATCACAATAACAAATTATAATGATAAAACTGAATCCGTTTTAACTCGATTTGCTTAGAGAGCTGTTCATAAAACAAAAAAACAATTAATACTGTTTTTTCTTGACAACCTTCATTAACCTTTATCATTAATTCCTGATTGCAATCTTTCATCAAATAGTGTGAACAACGTTGGACAAATCCTTTTAGCAAAATTGTGATTTTAAATAGTTCATGTCCACTTTGAAATTAAGGGATCGCTTCTAATTACGAACAATAATTTATTATTGACGGTTTTTTAACTTTATAGATGCCAAAGAAAAAACCACTGAATGGTTTAAAGCTGTTTACAAGTCTCAAATACAAGGAGAAGCGGATATAATGCAAATAGAAACCATAAAAAATCATCTGAATGATTTTTTTGAACTGGAGATGACAGTTTCATTTGAAGAGTGGAAAATTTTTGCGCTCGAGTTACTTTACGTTGAATGTCGGAACTTTCATAAAGAAGAGATGACTGAAATGGAGAAGAAAGTTACATCTATGGCGAAGGAAATGAAAAGCAAAGAAACATTTGTTGCAGCAGCAAAGACAAAAGAGAAAGTTGTAATTAAACTGGAGAAGAAACTTTTAAAAATCTTTCATTCCGCTAAGCCTGCGAAAAAACATCAATCAACTCAGAGCAGTTTACAAACGAACACGATGGCCTCAACTAAGAAGCAATATGCATGTGAATCTTGCGGTAAGAAATAATTTTTTTGGACTTTTATTTATTATTATAATATGATATAATTGAAATCAGACACAATTACCTGAAGACAAGCAAATTTGTAAATAAAATTTGTATTATATCAAAAATGCATTTGTGATAGCTTGCAATTTTTATTATTGCAGGGAGAATTTTCACCACCAAGCAAGCTCATTCACGTCATATGCTGACTGTGGAGAGAAGGAGAATTGTGACTTGCGCTGTGTGTGCAAGAAATTATACAAGACAAGACAATTTAGCAGCGCATATAAAAGATAGTCACCCAACATATTCAAAAGATGACGACGTTGAAATGGGAATTTAAATAAAGAACAATGTGAACATTTCTGGAAAATTCTAAGTGCTGTACTTTTAAATTACTTTGCTTGCTTGTTTAAGTTCAACTTCTTGCATTTATCACTCTGTAGTGTCAATTCAATTCCTCATTTATTTAAAACATTATATTCTTTGTGTTGTTGATATAGGTGGTTAATATTACTGATAATTGTTTCAAAATCAATTTTTCATGGGAAGAGTTTTCAAATTCTATTTCACTTGAAGGTTGCATGCAAAAAAATCAGATTTAAAAAATTTCTATTTCAATTTCCTTTCAATTTATATCTGAATTTAAATAGAGCAAAAGTGTATTTAAAATTGATTCATCGCCTTATATCGTTAATCCTGTGGTCAACCTTGAGAACGGTTACTCGAAATATTCGTAATAATCGTTTTACTGATAAGGTACAGGTTAAATTAAACAGTCGAAAAATATGAAAGTAACATGAAATATGAAAGATACATTCAGTTTGTCTTGGTATAGAACCCCAACGCCTTTTATTTTTTAAACCTCATAAGTTTGAGGTAGTGTGACAGGGTGGGGAGGTAATTTTGGGTGACCTATGCATCTGTAAGAGTTTGAAGAAGGATTCTGTAAAATAAATTTTTGATGCTATGAAAAATTCTTTTCTATGACATTTTCGTCATATGATTTTTTTTGGTTAATAATTAAACACCGTTTAATGATCAGTTTTTTCTGTAGTTGTTTTTATTAATTAAACTCCTGGTATTACATGAATGTTTCCTCGTGGGTCCCATGAAGCGGAGTTATTAAAGAATATGGTTTACTTGATTGAAGATTTTGATGATTTCACGTTAAAAGTTAGGGAATATTATGTGACTGACATAAGCACTCACCAAGTGCACTACATGGGCATAACGTGATCTTTGTAGTATTTCTCAGGAGGTGTTAGGAAAGTCATTAAAAATGTTTTGATTTTGAACGCTCATTTTAAATGTCTAATTCAATCTCAATAGCGAATTTTTTGTCGATGTTCAAATTGAATACAAACCGTTCTCAAGTTGTCGAGGGTGTAAACAGAGAGTCACTTTAATGAGCTACCTACTAGCTAATTAGTTAAAGATTCCACAGAACTTCTCTTTAGCTTTTTTATCCTAAACTTGCTATACATTTTTCAAATTTTCCATAATAATTAAACAGGTATTGTTTTTTCTAAAACTCACTGACTACGTGTTTAAGGTTTTAATTAAGTTTTATTGCTTTACTATTTGATTTTCTTTATTATAGTTTGCAATGATTTATTGCAATATGATGTTATTTATTATTTACTTTATTTTATCATAATTTACATTGATGTATTTTGATTAACTTTAATAATCATAGTTTGATTTTTTTGTTATAATTAATTGAATAAGATATTCAAATAAACTAAAACTGCAATTTACTACAATTTTTGGATTCTGGTAACTTTTAAGCACTTAACATAGCGCATGGTAACTATGAAGCTTGTGCAACCTTTTCAAGAACTTTTTATTAATTATGTATTTTACGCACACACACACATATCGCATTCTCTCTCCTCTAGAAGAAAATGGCAGTGGGGGTGGCAGGCAAAGTTAGTTGGTTTGCAGTACTTAGCGAACAAAACAACCATCTCATTCATAAACTCACGCAAGCAAGGGAATACATAAATGCATGCAATTTGAGTTGACCAAGATAAGGATAAAGAGAGTGACATTCGGATAGGTCTATTATCATGAAACTTGGTACATATGGTCTATG
Organism: Isotoma caerulea; assembly: GCA_034696405.1. Lineage (NCBI taxonomy): Eukaryota > Metazoa > Arthropoda > Collembola > Entomobryomorpha > Isotomidae > Isotoma > Isotoma caerulea. The sequence goes on along the minus strand of JAQFZZ010001749.1, from coordinate 134 downwards.
AAAAATCTAAATACGACTGCAATATAAAAATTTAAAATTCTGGCGCAAAAATTCAATGTTTTATTCTTTTTGTAAACTTCCACATTGTCCATTATTGGTTATGGGCTACTCCAAGGCCCCAGCAGAGTGCGGGG
>JAQFZZ010001748.1:0-10241 GCA_034696405.1 Isotoma caerulea | reverse complement strand
TGCCAAATAATATGAAATGAGAAACGAAATTGCTCAACATATTTCTTCACGTATTTCTTGAAGAAAAAATTTTCTTCCCAATTTATTTTCTTTACTTAGAGGCATTTGGACAATATACGGCACACAAAACGTAAAATATTTTCTTCTTTTTATTCCCTTGTAAACGTAAATGGGTTTAGCGATAACCTATCTGTAACTGGAATGACGCAAAAATGCATATTATATGCAAAGTCAATCAATGGAAAGAAAATTTTGCAGAATGATTCTTTCAAATTGGGAAGAAATAAACGACATCAAACGGAATATAGAAAAGTAGCGAAAGCAATAGACATATCTAAAATTTTAGGATATAAAATGAAAAATTTGATAGTGTGAACTTTTGACCTTAGAAGTCACCAAACATTAAAGTGCCATACCTAATTTTGATCTACACTTGAACATCTAACTAAATAAATGAAATTTGGAATTTTTATTTTTTGACCTTTGACCTCCTCTATCATGACCTTAGGGGTCATTATAGAGCATGAGTATCATTTCATATTTTAATCTACTTTTCCAGAGCTATCCATTGATATAAAATGTGAAAAATGACCTTATTTGACCTAATTTTTCGACCAGTTTGACCTTGCGCAGCGCGCTGATTTTCAGTACCAAAAGTCTTTGCGACCAGAGAAATTCCGCGCAAAAACCCCGCGCGTTTATCTCCAAGTGTTCTAAAGTTATCGGTGTGACGGACGGACAGACGGACAGACAGAGCGATCTCATTAAGCAGCTTTCGCTACTTAATAATGGCAATTTTTAATCAATATAGCTTAATTGTGTTGAATGTTGAATAACCGCCAAATTTAACTCCTGTGTAGAATTGCATTGGCAATAATCGAGAAAAAGCTTTTGGCATAAGGAAAAAGTAGAGATGGGTTTTGTGTATTGTGGGAGTTTATTTTCATAATTTGCGTCCAATTTTGAAAATGGGTCCCACGAGAGACCCCCTCCATACCTCTGCCCCATATGTGCAAATACACACACATCTTATAATTCGAATGAAATGGATTGAATGCAAATATTTGCTTTGTTGAGTGAACTCAAGGGAGATACTTCTTTCTCTGTGAATAAATGCACCCCTCACATGATATTATATTATAGGCTTTGTATTTTCCAAGCAGGTAAAAATGCGAGTCAACATGCATTCATATTACTTCGCCCAAACTTATCGCATCAATTCCTTTGTATCAATATGGTATTATATAAATGAATGAATGAATCTTTATAATCACACTCTTTCAGAGCCAATGGCCCATAGAGCGACACATGAAAATATTACATAATTTACAAAAAAATAAATATTATTATAGTATTGAAGTGGAACGTTTGGTTAGTTTGTTAATTCTGTTAGTGTATCGAAATAAATAAAGTAAAGAGTATATAAATGATTAGCTTGAATGTAGTAATAACATGTAGTTTAAAATAAATAGTGTATTTAAATTATAAATAATAAAATTTTTAATATGGTATAATATAAATGCTAGAAGTCAGACAGGAAATTACTTCATGCAAGTATGGACTCATAAATTCGTATGGTATATGACAAATATGCCGCGACAAATATGCCTCATTATAAAATGTTTTAAAATGCTGAAATTTTAAATATTTTTCAAAATGTAATTAAATGAAGTAATTTAAATCATCTAAGAACGGTTGGAGGACCTAAATATATCATTTCTTAACTATAAATCTTGATGTTGATGTGATTTAGATGTTTAATTTCTCAAATTGATTAAAGTTTTTTATTTCAGTTTGATTTTCGCAACAAATATTTCAAGTTTGAGCTTTTTAAAATATTTTTTTAATGAGGCTTTTGTCGTAGGCATATTTGTCTTATGCCATACGAAATGTACGTATCATATACCATAAATTCTTGTGTTTGGTTTGGACAAATGCCTTCAAACGCTTGTGACATTTTTGTCTAATTTTGTTTTGTTATCAGTCAGTTGCTGGCTTACCTACTTAATTTGTTTGAAAACATATTTAAGGCTTAACAGGAATTTTAGATTTTTTATAAACTAATTTACTATCCCGCCAAAGCTTTAATTGCTTCGCAAAACGACCTTTGGATGGAATTTACAAAATAACAAAATAAAGCAAGCCATCAAGCAAAAAACAAAAACAGATAGAGAAAACAGAGTAGAATATTCATGCTGTTTGATATTGCTAATTCCGCAATCTAGAATATTGGATCATCTCTATGGTAACCCCATTCATTGACCCAGCGTCGGCACTGCGCCAGATAACCCTATTGTAGAATTTCGAACGGCCTATTTATTTTGCACAGACAGTAATGTATTGATTTCTTTGCAGAAGAGGCAAGTATTTTAAGTTTCATTTCCAGAGAAATGTTGACATTGAAGCTGTGTTAGAAAACTAAGAACTATTCAATTGTACTAAGCCTTACTTTTGTTTCATTGTTAAATCAACAAAACAATCATCGTATGAAGCTTAACTTCTTTTGAAATGAGTTCAAGATTGTTTTTCCAATTGATTCCAAGACTTTCGTGAGTTTGGTTCAGTAAATTGCATTTATTATTGAAGGGTTTAGGACGTATAGAGCTTACTGAAAGAGGAGATTGGACCTTTTTTGTTACACGTTCTTATGTTTTCTGTTTAAACAGACAGACGTTAGCTTCCTTTCGGAGTTTTCCCTCCAGTGATTCAAACTTTAATTTTGAGAAAGATAATAGAAATAGGGGGAAGAAGTTTTTAATCCTCTTTTAATGTTCGTGGAGGGAGATTAATTTACTGTTTACGGTACTTCTTTTCCCCAATCAATAAACCACATCAAACAGAATATAGAAAAGTAGCGAAAGCAACAGACATGTTTAAAATTTTAGGATATAAAATGATAAATTAGATAGTGTGACCTTTTGACCTTAGAAGTTGCCAAACAGTAAAGTGTCATACCTTATTTTGATCTACACTTGAACCTCTAACTAAATATACGAAATTTGGTATTTTAACTTTTTGACCTTTGACCTCCTCTATCATGGCATTAAGGGGTCATCATAGAACATGAGTATCATTTCATATTTTAATCTACTTTTCCAGAGCTATCCAATGATATAAAATGTGAAAAATGACCTTTTTTGACCTTTGACTTTATTTTTTTACCAGTTTGACCTGGCGCAGCGCGCTGATTTTCAATACCCAAAGTCTTTTCAACCAGAGAAATCTAGCGCAAAAAACCGCGCGCGACTATCTCCAATCGTTTGAAAGTTATCGGTGTGACGGACGGACAGACAGAGCGATCTGATAAAGCAGCTTTCGCTACTTAATAAAACAAGTTATATATTGTCAACCTTCGGACTTAGTGTAAATCCACGTTGTAACTTTTAAATTAACTTTAAATTCCCATTTAAATTAAACTTTTTTATTTCGAATCAAATCCACCCGGTAGACAAAATTTGCCGCGAAATTAATTCAATATTCAACCTTAAGCAAATTCGGCTTACATTAAAAAACAGTTTTAAATACAAGTATATCTTATGTAAGTCGTGAAATAATGTGAATTTTACAGGTTTTGGAAGTAAACTATGGCAAAAATTTTAAATCTCTGTTTCACACAGAATTATAAAACAAGAATATAAATTGTGGAAGAAGTAAATTATAGTACGAATTCATGTTTTAAAATTGGAGCAAACTTTATACAAACCAAATACGAATTTTAGGCTTTAAGAGTCTAATGTGTTTTATTAACTCCAGAAATTAGCTGTGTAAGAATAAAGGTTGTAAATCACTCACAAAAAATCAAAAAGGCAATAAAAAGAGGTTTTTGCGTTAGACATTTGTTGGCACGAGTGATTATTAAGTAGCGAAAGCTGCTTTATGAGATCACTCTGTCTGTCTGTCTGTCCATATGTCTGACCATCACACCGATAACTTTCCAAAACTTGGAGATAATCGCACGCGGTTTTTTGCGCTAGATTTCTCTGGTAGCAAAGAGTTTTGGTATTGAAAATCAACGCGCTGCGCGAGGTCAAATTGGTCAAAAAATAAGGTCAAACGTCAAAAAAAGGTCATTTTGCATATTTTAAATCATTGGATAGCTCTGGAGAAGTAGATTAAAATATGAAATGATACTCATGTTCTATGATGACCCCTAAGGTCATGATAGAGGAGGTCAAAGGTTAAAAAATTAAAATTCTAAATTTTGTATATTTAGTTAGATTTTCAACTGTAGATCAAAATTAGGTATGACACATTAATGTTTGGTGACCTCTAAGGTCAAAAGGTCACACTATCAAATTTTTATTTTATATCCTAAAATTTTAGACATGTCTATTGCTTTCGCTACTTTTCTATATTCCGTTTGATCTGGTTTATTCCCTTTGTTACAGTGTTAGGGTTTGGGTAAAGTTGATTATTGAGCGAAGGTTTGCTGTGCATCTACAATATGCTGCAGATAATGAAAGGAGGTAGAGAATTCCCTCTCTTCTCTCAAATAATGAGAAAGTTCGTGTTGGATCGAGTGGATTAACTCAGCCAACAAACTTTCTCTCTTCCAGGAATTTCTCCCTTCTAACTTTTTCACAATTCAATCGGCCATCCAAAACGAGTCTGAACTATCTTCATTATTTACTCACTTTTATAGTTTAACTACTCTCAACATCTACATCCAATTTTTATTACCGACAATATGTTCGTAAATCATGTCAGTTTATTCATCGGTTTTATCGCAGTCTAATTTTGGAGCTATTGCATATTGAATATTGAAAACATAATATACATTAGGAAATGTTTTCTGAGCGAAGAGATTTATTAGAGAAATTTCCATTGGTTTTTTAAAAATTTAATTAATAAAATTTCAAAAAATTGCTTCACTTGTCACAATTTTTCATTATTGAAATTGTTTACCCCTCTCTAATACGTATTATAACTTTCACGTTCAACCTATTTATAGAATGCATTTAGTTGTTTTTCAGTAAGTAAACATTGTGTTAAATATGTGCTTGTAAAAACGCTGATGGAGTTTGAACCCGGGTGGAAAAGTTGCATAATAAATCTTAAAAACTATTTGTAAATGGAGTTTGAAGCAAGTTTGAAACTTATTCTGATGGACTATTTTATTTAACTTTGTCAACTTTCCTAGTTAAATCCCTTTTATTGTCGCAACTCCTTTTTAAATCGTCTAATTTACTCAGACTCAAATACACGAAGTGTTCAGAAATTTCTGTTACGGTTGTGCTAATCATTAAGCCTTTTAGAAATTTTCCCATTTTTAAAATAAATTAATAGACTTACCTGGGGTATTTTAAAAAGTCTGAGTAGATTAGCCACTTGGATAGAAGTGACGGAAGAGGCTGCACCCACCACTCCCGCGATCACATTGTGTTTCCGATTCACCGGAGATTCCCCATCAGAACATTTAGCAACGTCGTCGTCGATGTTCGAAATGGACCCTGTGGAACACAAGAGAAGAAAAACAGTGTCACTTTGAGAGTTTTGAGATTCCATTAATTTTAAAGGAGATAATCGGATTAAGAGGAACTTTACAACTTTACTTCGTATTTAACAAAAAGTAAGTTTATTCAAACTTCTCGTATAACACTTGAGACCAATTTCGTTTATCATTAACGTTCCATTGTATATAGAAATAGAAACTCTATAAGCAAGCAACGGAAAAGTTTAAAAACAAACGTCTCCGTTAATTTTCAACGAAATTTGGAATGAATTTTTTTGAAAAATTCAGCGTTTTAAATTTTACAAAGCTAGGAAGCTCTTTTTTTAATTTTTTTTCTTTTGCTGTCAAATTCAAAAAACCCGATAAAAAATTGTTAAAAGGGTGCAATGACCTCAAGGTTAAAAAAACAATATATGACGCATTATAATAAACTTTTTGTCGTTTTTTTAAATTTAGGAGCGATAGAAAAAATTTCTAAAAAACGAACTTCCCAAATTTGTAAAATTTGAAACGCTGAATTTTTCAAAAAAATTTATTCGACATTTTGTTGAAAATTAACAGAGACGTTTGCTTTCAAACTTTCCATTGCTTGCTTATGGAGTTTCTGTATACAATGGGCCCTTAACACAAAAACAGGATGCGTATTTCAAATAATTTTATTTATAACACTTTTGTTATAAGAATTATTATTATGATTGGGTTAGCCTTGCGTGCCTTTACATTTGGTTTAAACATAGTTTTTACTTGTGCACAAACATCGTCGGCAACAGAGAATTTAAAATAGAAAAATTTGGTCGTAAATTCAAAAAGGCGTATGAGGGAATTTTATTCAAATCAAGTCTGAATTTCATGCAATAATCGTAAAGTGCTATGAATATAAATAAATTATTGTTGGTGATACTTATTAACCATATTGACTTTGGAAAAGTTCCAAACCCCAACCGAAACAGTTTGAAGAATGTTATGCAAATTTCACACCAAATTTGCATTAAGTAATTTTGGAATTCTTCCAAATGCAAAGAAATAACACGGAAAGTTAATTCCTTGGTCACTTTACATTCTATTGTTATTGGTGAGATTAGCATTGTTGTATGTATGCTTATGAAACCAAAAAATTGTACAATTAGTCTCAAACAAGCAATAGACATCATTAAGTTTAACTTAATCTCTTATGTCAAATGGTGAAATACTAATTACTATATTAATATGCATGCATGCACAGTTCGTGTTGCACAATTGCGACTCTTTTGGTTTACAAAATTTTATCAAAATCTAAAAACACTTTGTAGAAAATCCAAAACGATAAAACCACTGCAAAATTTTATCTTTCAAACAAAATTGAGAAAACCGTAAACAAAAATTTTACGAAAAATCAAAAAAAATAATCCCGAAATTAATCTCAGTGCGATTAACGGGATGAATGGAACTGGGATTAAGGATTAATTAGCTAGATTTTGGTTACCGGGAATTAAGAATTAAGAATTATTAATCCTTAATCCAATTTTTATCCCATTAATCCTTAATCCGGGATTAATAAGCTCTGTTAAGTTAATACGAATTCCAACAATAAATAGAAATATTAAATTTAGTACTTGTTTAAAATAAATCATTAGGTTTATAAGAACAAAACATGCTATTTTAGTTGTATTAGTTAAATGTAACTAAAACTTTATTAAAAAAATATAAGGAACTTTGTATCCTAAAACATGAAATAATTAAACACCATTTCGGAATTTAATTACAAAATCGCAATTTTTTAATGAGACAGAAAACAGAGACTTACAACAGACTGGGTAGTATTTCCAAGTCTACTGAAAAGCGCATTGAATTTCAAAAGAGACTCTCATTATTCGCATAAAGGAATGAAAAAGTTCACTCTTTTAGTTTAACTTTTACTCTGCCGGTGCAAATAAGCTAGAAGGAAAAAGTGGGATAGACTTCTAATGATTTCACCCAGCAAAAGCAGCTTTTACTTTTTGAAAATCTTTTGAAAGTGATTTAAAGTGTAAGCAAATGTCTTTTCATTAGGTTAACAAGCGCATTTTATAAATTATCCAAATGAAGCATTGAGTTGCTGAAATATGCGTTTCATCAGAAGAAGAAGCAAAAAATTTTGTATCTATTTTCTAAGTATGAACTTCTAAGTAATTATTATGAACGACTCTTTTATTCTGATAACTATTATATAAAATCTGAGAAATTGTCAAGAAATTTAATACTACTTACCGGACATTTCAATCGCCTAAATAGCTTCTTTTGCATAAAATGGGAATTATAATAACTTTTGGGGTCTTTTAAAGTTTTTTTGAGATTTTGAATGACGTCAGAAGGTACACAGCACATTCGGAGCTTCTTATGTAAGCAGGATTATTTGGAATAAAAAATTCAAATAATCTGCACGACTTTAAAAATGTTTTGGCTTACCTATATCTTATCCACAGTGAACCAACATAACAATAACGTAAAAACTGAGCTATACATAAAAGTATAAGCCCGGGACTTTTAAAAGTTTAAAACTTTTCTAGACTTAGAGTTACATTAAGTGGTAAAATCATTGTAAGAATTTTGTTCTCCAGACTAAATACGGTTTCAAATTAAATGTTTGGATTGCATACTTTTGAATTTTGGGAAAGTACTAAAGTAAGGGGTCAGTGCCTAATGATCAAAAGAACGAAAAGTGTCTTTTCTCCCCGAATTTTGTATTAACTGTATACTGAATAATGTGCTCCTGAACAGGGTACGACAAATCCGGGGTTTCCTTTGGAAAAACCCAATTCCCCGGGTTTTTGGATTTTTTTCGGGTTTTCAAGGGTTTTTATGGGTATTTTGGGTTTATAGGGTTTTTTATTTTAAAGGGGGAAGTTTTAACCAATTTTAAAAGTAGCGAGTTTTAGCCTGACACATTTAATATACAAAATATTTATTTGTACAAATATTTAGCATAACATGAAAGAATTTTAATCCAGAATAAAAAGTTTGTTTTTTATCTGTGACATTCCAGTTTTATTTTGACATGCCAGATCATTTAATTTCTTAAATAAAGATAAACAACACTTCCTCTTTAAATGTTCTTTCATTTAAAGAGGAAGCTTAATGAATGTATGCTATTCAAATTGATTAAAGTAATCAGATTGTATTAAAATTGAGTAAAAAATTAATTAAGCGTGCAAGAATAATACTCTTCTTAGAATTGAAGGAATTTCATCGTAAAGAGTAAAGATAATACATATAAAATTTAAAACATTTGCAAATTTAATTGCAATAATAGTTATTTGGTTTTAGTTTTGTATCATACAGTTGTATAGTTTTCACTCGTCGATTTGTTCTTGTCTTTAGCTAACAAGTTTCGTTTTTATGAAAGGAGTCTCTGGTAATTTAATTCTATGGGGTAAGTTAGAATAGTTTCTGAAAAGTTCTAGTTGAAACAAAATTACTAGTTGTATATTTCTCATTATAATAGCTCCACCTGTTGTTATATTGCATTTACTATTGTAAAAAACCCTAAAAACTCAAAATATACCAGCCAATAAGCTACCCAAAAACCTCAATAAAACCCCTACCCAAAAAACCCGGGGTAGGATACCCTGCTCGTGAAACCGATTAGATTTCTGAGCTGTGTTATATATTTTTCACCTTTTATTTAGTTCACGTGGAATTGATTCCCTCAAGGAGATTAACCTGGAAATTCCACTTTTAAACCTCTCTTCTTTACCAAGTTTTAATTCACTCGTTTTTTGTTTAACCTTTTTGAACAAATATTGAAATTGACTCTTTTATCTTCCATCAATTTCGTTAATTAATTCCTTACTTTAAGTTCACCTTTTCTTTCGTGGAAGCTTAGTGTAGGCAAATTACTTTCTTAAATAAATAAACGAGTCAGCTTAAAATCTGGGTTAAAATGATTCTGAAAAAGTGCGATCGTTTGAATTTATTAACAAATAAAAAAATTAGTGAAATGTCACTTGGCATATATATTCAAACAGTATATAACGCCTTTTGTGTGTACAGTACATGTGAATTTATCACATCATTTATCAAATTTATCACAGGCAGTTTAAACCTTTAATAAATAGTAAAAAATGTTTGATATTTGAACCAGAATGAGAAGTGTTACGTTACATAAGACCAATGAGTTACCTAACTTAAGTGACTAAATGTAATTTCAAGTATTGTGTTCATATCGGACTGTTATTTCTAGCATTGAAGGGCCAATTTCTTTAAAAAGAGGCAAAGAGTGAAGGATACGTATTAAGTATCGTCAGATACTTTATGTGAACGGTAGTGGTGTCTGTCTGTCTGTCAGTCCGTGAAGTCGATAACTTTCAAACGGCTTAAGCTATTGACTTCAAACTTGATATATAAGTTTTAGGGGGCATATGCTCAGCTAAGTACAAAAATGGGTCAATCGGACCACTCCCAAGGGTTTTACCTGTAAAGCACCCCCTTGAAAATGGCAAAGTCCAAATTTTGAAGGTTGGGAAAAACATTTTTTGTGTCAAATTACTTCTCAAGTTGCCCCAAATAGTTTAAAGTTGCAAAAAAGGTCAAAAATGTCAAAAAGGTCAAAAACCGTCAAAAAAGGCCAAAAAATGTCTAAAAAGGTCAAAAAAAGTCAAGAAAGGTCAAAAATCTCAAAAAAGGTCAAAAACGTCAAAAAACGTCAAAAATGTCGAAAAAGGTCAAAACAGTTCAAAAAAGTCAAAATTGTCAAAAAATTTAAATTAAGTTTCAAAGGTTTAAAATAAGTTTTTAAGTTTTAAATTTAAGCTTCTGACGATACTTGGTTATA
>JAQFZZ010001747.1:0-10241 GCA_034696405.1 Isotoma caerulea | reverse complement strand
CACATTCACTTTCGTTTGTTTCCACTGACAGATTGGTTTATTTTTTTAGATTGTTTTTTTCCACTGATATAAGTTTGTTTTTAACTGAAAAACAGTTTATTTCCACTGACGGAAAAATGATAGCCAATGAATTCTACAGGTACGCCTGCTGACATAGAAATAGATTAATACACTAATAAAAGGACAACGTAGACCCTTATAGCCAATTATAATCTCTTTAAAAGAAATAATCAGCTTTTACAAAATAATTCGATGAGGTATTCCATCGGCATAGACTACAGACTAAAATAAAAATTACAAGTAAATTATGTACAGACACAGACAAGAGATAAATACCCCCCACGCGGTATTTTGGTAGCAAAAATAAACAACCTGTAAAGTAAATCTTTTTAAAGTATAAGGAACCCTTCAAAATGAAAATTTAAAATCCATCTATAATATTATCTGTAAAATAGGATTGAAATAAGACAACCTATACATACTATTACTATAGATATACCTATAGTATAAAAACCTACATAATTCATTCACTACTTAATAAATAGTAGAGAAAGTACTCCAGAGTAAAAGGTAATGTACATCAAACAACTAACAGGATTATTATAGCTTTTAAGCAGAACTACCACAAACAGTCAGAGAGTAAGTAAAAGTAGTACATCGTGTGGTTTATGCCCAAACGAGGAAAAGCAAGAGGGGGAGTGGAGTGAGTGAAAGTAAATTGTGAAAGTAACTTACATCGACTATCTGAGGTTGCTGAGCTTTCATTAAATTTTCTTTGCGGATACTTAAAACACCCATGGCAAAGAGAGAGAAGATTTGCACTGAATTGTAGGCCAGAAGAAGGTCCCAAAGTTGTAGCACTTGCTCGGCTGGTAGATAACCACTGAATCCTTTCATCAGCCATTTGAAAACCACTCGAAGTCTTTTTCATTCCCCAAGGTTTACAATCACAAAACCATAAACATTGCCCACAGAAATGAAATCAGTCCCAAACGATTTCCAAGTCCACACACAAATAGTAAAAGTTGTAGAAAAGCAACATTACAGCAAAACGACCATAGCATTTTCATTTTCAAATTTCAATCCCCCAATTTCACCGTTTTCATCCATGTCAATGAGATGCGTTGAATGTTTGCAATTGTCAGCAAGCAGCACAATCGTATTCCAAGATGTTCAATAGAAACCCAGCAATTGTATGAAATTAAAGGAAATTGAAAATACTATATAAGATTGAGATCATTATTGCATTGTATTTACTAATCAAAGGCACTTCCTCCTCTCCCTCTCCTCTCTTTTGTCTCATTTTTTCAGTTACTTTCATCTTTTTTGTCTTACAGTAGGAAACAGACCGGAAATACTATTTAGTTTACGATTGAATCATTAATGTATTTTTGTTTCGTACTTCTCCCTCTTTCAAATGAAAAAAAAACAAGGTAGAATCAATCTTCCGAGAGAAAAAAATAAGAAAGTGAATGAATGAGTTCAATAATTATATAATATTAAAAAAGGAGTTGTCTGCTCTGCTAGACTATCTTTTTACTTTCTACATAAAGATAACGTGTTTCCGTGCTCCATTACATTTTACCCTGACTTTACGAATATAAGGTTTGGGTTTCATTTCATTAAGGATCAAAAGAGTTGATAAAGATGTAGGGCTTTAATAACATTAGGAAGGTAATGAATAAATCTAATATCAAAGAGGCTCTTTAGGTACAGATTTGCCAACTAAGTTTCTTTTCCGCTGTGTCACATAGGATAGAGAGAGAAACTCTTGATAAAACCATGAAAGACAGATACCACGAAATAAACTCGTATCAAAGAGTACCATTTAGTATCTAGGTGAGTATAAATACCATACCGACTCTACTTAAGATTATATCCTGCTCATTAGTAAAAACTTTTCCCGAGTGGAAGTTGGTCGTTGAGGTTGATAAAGGAGCTTCTTGAGGTAATAATAATCATAATCGTCAGTGTAATAATTTTTCATACAGTAGAGAGTAGACATTCGGGCTCTTGACGATTTGATAAGGTATGATGTCATTCAACAGTGTGGATTTAAAGGTGTGTCTGTAAGTACTTTACGTTGTACCTTTAAGCTCATTATTTATTTAAATAATTAATTAACAGTCATAAAGTTACATTAAAGGAAATGCAACAATTAAGAATAATTAAATTTTATTTGGCAAATTTGAATTGTTAGAATGGAGTTGCAGGGTACGGAAGAAGGTATCTAGTAAAACTGCCAAATGCCACTGCACTGGTACTGCAGGGTTCATCTTGACCTATCTTACAAAGGGGTCAAAAGGCGTCGTGATAAGTGAACAAGAGGTCATTCCTTGAGATGGCGAAGCGTTCTACGTACCTAACAACATTTTAAACATAAAGGGTTGCCATATAAGGCTTAATCATCACCAAAAAGCGAAGGCATACGCTTTTTGGACGAATTCTAAGATATTTAAGAATATACTTAACTTTCTTGTTTCCATTGATGAAGTTAGACGCTGTAGAATTCTAACTCAGCAAACTATATGTAACAACCTAAGATATATCAACTAAAGATCCTACTTACAATTAGATATAATACAACTCAGCACTTACAATTAGTGGCTCATTATAATCATACATTTCCAATTATGAAGATTACACCTACACAAAAGCATTACTATTCATTTCAATGTAATTCCAACTTTCTTGTGATTGCTTTACAGTGACTTCCTAGTATTCAACACACTACTGATACGTATTAAATAACTTTTCCTTTGATAATCATGTAAAATTATCACGCATGACAAAGTTCAAACTACCAATTAAGTTTATAATATTAAGAACAAAAGCCAAAACCACAAAGAAAATATTGAAGTTTTGGAACGACAACAATAGAAAGTAATATTATTATAAAATATCTAATAAGAACAATAAGAAGCGGTATATTTTACAACAAAATGTGGTGATATAGACGTAAATATACAGAAAAGGGAAAGTAAGTTCAACCCTGGTAATTATAACCAGAGAAAGAAAAAGCTTTCTTAGGAACATAACACGTAATAAAATGTAAATGAATGAATGAAAGTTAACATACATTTGACTACATATAACCATGTGAACTTTTTGACCTTGCATGTTTGCCTTGGAACATATAAAGAATTTAAGTCTTAAGCAAAGCGAAGGTCATTGTTAAAAGCGCACTTTCATCATCTACACTGACTGACTGCCCTTGTAGAGTTTTTTAGTGGTTTGCACTAAGGAGGAATATAAAATTCAACTCTTATTAAAATTCTACACTGCCACAAGTAGTTAAAAGAGAATTGCAATGTACCTGATGTTCACACTAGAAATTCTAAGCTTAAAATGCATTGTGGTTCGTGAGTTTATAAGATAAAAAAGACTTTCCAAATTCTTTACAAAGTCTGCTATCAAATGTTTCACGTATAATTGTCTCGCAGTCAGTATAATATCTAAAATAAAATAAAAAATGATGTAATATTTTTAAGAAGAAATTGTAGACAAAGTCAGGGGTAAAAATGGTGGTGAAAGTCTGAACGCGCCCCAGTCCCATCACCAGTGATGACATGATTCCCTTTTGTAATTTTTCTCTTAGAATCATCCGTCCAATTTCTCTGTATTTATTCATCTGTGAAGTACTTTGGCTTTGACGGTGGTGGACTCAACCTTCTTTCTCTACCGTTTAGATTCACTCGGTTTCCTTCCACCCAGGGGATTTCCATCCGCCACAATTCTTTCTCTTCCTCTCTCTCTAAAACAGACTTTCTCTTTTTCTTCTATGTTGTAGATCTGTTCTAGCTCCTAAGGCTTTGTCTAAATAAGATAACCTCAAGAAGAGAAAAGAAAAAATAGGTGCACATCAGATGCAGAAACACCAAATGGTAGCTCAGTGACAGTCGGAGAGAGTAAAAAATCCTTTGCTTTTTGACTTTCATCGGAGTGGACATATCGTAAGTTGTCAGTCCTTCATCTAATATCACTTCCCAAATACAAATGTAGGTTATCCAAGGTCGATACTGTTCCAAGTTCCTTTTTTATCCTATGATTATTACTTTTTATCTACACTTTCGACTTTCGACTGTACAGCTAAACGGACTGGGTGTAGGTAGATAATATCGTGTCAACAAAATCATGTCCCTTTCTTACTTCTCCCGTTTATTTAATTTATTTTATAATACAACATTCATTAAGCGTCTCGAACATAAATTCTTTTCCACATTAAAACTTTTTTAGAGTGAATCGTTCGTCTAATACAACTGGAAACCTGCTCGGGATGATGTCTCTATACGAATGAAATATCACACTACGGGTCTTTCCACTTAAGAAAGTGAATGTATCTATTTGTCACCCTGTATTATTATTCCCGTATGCACTACACTGGTTTCATTTCGTTTGGTTTCTTGGGGTAGTTGGGGTACCAGTTGAACCTCTGTGTGAAACTAAACCGGTAAAGAAATGTGAAAGTGGTATGGTCGTATATGGTGAAAGGGAAGTGGAATGGAATGTAGGGAAAATGGTCTGGCCATTAAACATAGCAAATGAGACGAGCCACGTCAACATTTTTCAACATTATTACACTTCAGCAACTTATCTTTACAGCATCCTGACACCAACCGACCCGACCTCAATACACGAAAATGTATGAATATCTCTCTAGTCACAAGAAGTAGTATATAAAAATAAATATTAAAAGGAGAAAGTATAAGTACGTTATAATTTAACGACCTTCTTTTTAACAAGGGTCATCAACACACGATGATTACAGGATGGCATGAAGCGAAAAATTAAATAAAAATTATTACTTTTCTGTAAAATTTCCCCTTTTTTCATCCCCCCGTTTACATTATTTTTCATGACTTTTAAAGCAATTCGCAGAATGGACTGCTGGCTGGTAATCAAGAATATGAATGAATATTACACACCTACTACCTACAGTATATAAATTTTCTCTTTAAAAGACTTGCTAGCTCTCTCAAGACTATCTTTTTCTCGAAAAGAAATCCGCCGCTTTTAAAAGGTACTTAATATCACGGATGTACTTTGAAAATGTGCAGGATGAAATGATAACTGCTTTTCAAAATGTCATCAGTTCAATGCACCACCAAACCACTGTTTGTTAAAGTGAAATTAGATCCTATTCTTTGGAGAGAACAGATGTATATGCAATTTAGAGAGGAGAGGTATGGGAAGATAATAATAATACAAGTAATTTTTCCTTCTTTGAGAAAGATGACTTACGGAAGAACTCGGAGCGAACGCAGATGAAACCATAGCTGAGTTTCATGTCGATGAAGCAATTTTTCAAATAAAATGCAAAGACCGACGATCCCACTTTCATGAGATGAGATCTCATGAAGACGGAAGAAATATCGGGTGTACAGCGCACGGAAGGTAAAGTATAATGGCTCCGGTTCATCATAAATGTAGCATAAAGGTGCAACTGTTACAGGCCAATGATATTATATATTAAGTCATAAAACTATATTTATCAGGAGTAATTACTCCTAATTTCTTTTATCTCTTTACCACTTCCCACTTTTCCAAACTGTCTTAGAAATTATTGCTAAAAGCCTTTGAAATGACGAGTCAAAAAGAATTATTTTACTTACAAGTAAAAGCATCCGTCTAGTGTCTAAAAAGAAAAAAGCAACTCAGACGTTTTTTTCTTAAAGATTCAACTGAAAAAATCTATTCGGTTAGTTCATAAAAGATTAAGAAATACACTCAATCATTTACAGCCTTATGACTGAATACAAATTAAAAGAGAAAAACTTAACTGGTTTCACACTTCTCACTTATCCAATCTTAAAACAAATGACATTACCTCTGAAATAGAAACCATTTCAATTTATTTGCTGTTTGTATAAATACTCAAATAGAATCTTAACCAAAGAGCAATCTGTCTCTAAAGGGAAGATGTTTCCATACATTTAATTGCTCTTTTGTTTGTTAGCAAGCAATAAATGTCGGTAGTCTATTATATTGCAAGAAGCGAAAGTGTGCGTTGGAGGCTTTTACATTCTGAAACTATTAGTTTTCTTAGTACAAAGTACTTTAGCAAGAGACTTTAACAATGCAGTAGGGATCCAAACAGTGATTTAAGGTAGGAATAGAGAAAGTCAAAAAAGAAAGCCTTAAAAGTAAATTGTTTGATTTTATCAAAAAGTCTCTCTTATGATGATACTTTGTAAGAAGAGAGAAAAAGAAAGTAGAGTAAAAAGAGTGGGTAAAAGAGAACTTTGTACATAAGTTTCTCTCTTACCATACATGGTGAACCCATGAAAAGGCACAATTCCGTTCGGAGGATAAATGACCGATCCTTCTTTCTGACTTCCTTTCCCTCTCACATTGGCCGTTAATGGCCTTTTATTACTTCTTTCAAACAAGTCCAATAAGGTCACATCTCGATTAAAGCAAAGGAGAACTTGATACAAAGAGTCTTCAAAGACGAAATACTGATCGTCGTTCGCCGCTGTGAGTTGCACGTCCTGAAAATAAAAAAACAATAAATATATGGGATCATATTTTAGGAAAATATTAAAGAAAAAAAAGACGACCGTAACACGTCTAGTGCGACCAATTTTTTGTACTACAAATCTGCAATGATCAATCATTTTAAAAGACACATCATCATATTGAAGAAACTATTATAGCCCTCTTATCACTCTTACTTTTCTATTTATCAAAAGCAAATAAAAAATGGCTTTCCATCATCATTCTGCTTATCAGGAAAATATTATAAAATATGTGTTGACTTTACATGTAAATTTACATAACCGACTTGCTACACCATGTTGGATCATTTCTCTTGCTATGAAGAAAAGATACTCGGTGCTACCAAACTCCCGATTGCCTATTAATGCCTATAACTAAAGTAAAGTTCAAACTGGAGGTTGAATATTATTATAAAATATTACTTTAATATTTCCTACTTGTGCATCGGAGAATTATTTATATGATTTGGGTTCAATTTAGACACGAGTTTAAAGTACTCAACTGACATTTCAAGCCGTTACTCAGCAATAATTTTGCACCTTACTGGCTGGGTATTTGGATGGTGGAATGGATGATGTTGTCATTGAATTTGTAATTAGAAAAGCCACAAAACATTAACTTGTAAAAGCTTCATGAATTTAGATCATTAGTTTATTCCCTTTGGTGGCCTGGCTTTGGCTTGGCTTAGCTGCTGAATGTAAAGTAAAATGCACATTTACATGAATCACATATCATTTAATGCCTGTTTTCACCTCCGTGTGCTGTAAAAATATTTCCGTTGTCTACAATTGTATTGCATTTCCGTACCAGCCTATTTCTACTTGTGCATTCTCAAGGTTTATACCACAGCGTCACGATCATCCTATTTTGAAAATGTTACACGCAAGCAAGCGAACCCTTGCAATTGCAACAACAGCGGAAGCTAAATCAATATAATATACAACTCTCTTGAGTAAACGTTACACATTCAACCACAGGATATTTCTACAAAAACATCAAAGAGTTAAAAACATGAAACTTTTGAAAACATTCAAGAGTATTCAGAAAGTGAAAGAAGCGAATCAGACCAGACCAGATCAGCGTTTGGTCATTTAATTACGATATTATGATACCTTTTTATATAACAAAGAGATTCATCTAGTAAAAATACTCCTACATGCACATCTAACTAATAAGGACTGTCTAAAAATTGATTTCCGGTAGAATAATCACCAAAGCAATTGCGTCAGTGTGACCAACTAAAACCTAGAATGTATGATGTGAATTTTTAATAACAACTTCTATTGCTTGGAAAAACTTCTATTGCTGTGTGATTTATATGGTCTCGTTGAATGGGGCACAAACAAACAGTAGATATACGGTGGTGTGGTGAATATACTTCAGTCATACCATTCCACGGTTTGACTTCACCAGAGAGTGACCATTCATTGGAAAAATATTTTCCGCAGGACTTGTTTTAGGTAAATAAGTTCAATTCCATAACGTTAAATTGGACGGACTTCATCGATTCACACGTAATATTTGACGCCGTACAAGTAGTTATGTTATAACACCCTAAACTTTTATTTTGTATGCTTCGCACACAAACGATATTTTCTCCAAGCTAAGACGTATATTCCTTTGTGACTTTATCATTCCCTGGTATTCTGTAAATAAAGGTGTTCATTATACTTTGTTTAGGTTCCCTTTCTGCCGAAAAGTTTTCTCTCCTCCCGGGGATAAAATAAATGAGAAGTTCCATCCACCCAAGGAACAAGATGATCACATTTGCACTTATTGAATATGAAAGTTTTATACTTTGTGTATTGTATGTCTAAGGGCTTAAGGAGAAGCGTGGCATGCCATGTCAGCCAAGGGGGAGGACGGAACAATAAACTTGTTCTCTTCTCCAATGTGTACAAATGATATCTGACCTAAATTTGAAAGATTTGGAAGAAGTGAAGAAGACCTTTGCCAAGCCAAATGAGAGTGTAAGGTACTTATGTACCAACCACTGTAATTTTAAGGAAAGTTAAGACAAAAGGAAGTAGGAGGAATTAAGGAAGTGACTACTTTTAATAATTAAGAATCGATAGTCAAAACTAGTGTCAAAGCCAGGCCAAAAGAATGATCATTATTACATCCCCAAACTCTCATTAAATCTGTTCAATGGTCCATTCTCTAAGTTTGAATTGAACTCATTCATCTTGAAGAAATGAGTCTGAAGAGGTTAATCGTTTTCCGGAAGATAAGACATTATATAATAGATAGAGGAGTAGAAGAGAAATAAACTTTGAAGTAGTTTGAGTTCTCGGGACAAGACTCACCTTTAAAATAAGACGATCAATCAGAAGGTCGGATTTTATCACGGCTTGCCTCAGCTCCTGATAGTATTCTACGTGCTGGAACAAAAAGACATAATGAACTCAATCTACCGTATAGAAAATAATAAAGTACCCACTGGGATTAGAGACATTAAATCCCTTTTATTATTGTAGCACACAGGTGGCTGGCAATTTATCTTCAGAGTCTGTAAAAATTACAGTGGGAAACAATCGATCAAGATAGAGTCAGTCAGTCAGTCAGTGGTGGTCTGGTCGGTTGACACTGCTGCTGATATTAAGTTATTTCATGCATACATGATTATTTTGCTCTGTGATTCCAAAGTTAACGATGTATACTAAAATCTTCATGAAATCCTTCAATCTCATTTATAATTAGGTATTTGTATGACAAGCCACGAAGGAACTGATCTGATAATACAATACATCCAAGTTCCACCTACATTAAATGTAATATCTCCAAGGTTTGGATTAATAACAATGGATATTATTTAATTGGCTGGGAGAAAGCAAATCACAAGAGTGTATTCTCTTTAATATGATGCAAACTCGTGGGAGTAATTCTCTCCAGGCTTGTTTTACGATGAATTTTAGCTATGTTTTATACACAATTATGTTGCATATGATAAAGAATTTAAGCAGAATGAATAAAATAATTTTAATGACTGTATATGCATAAAATCTCTTCAAGTGTAGCTATAATGTCTCTGTCGTTAATTTGGTCCTGACTATATCAACTTCGATATGGTCTAGCTTATACGACCACAAATCCATTTGTATAACAAAAAATAATGAACTTTTAAGGACCTCGAAGTCAAAAGTATTTTTATTATTCTAGGAAGAAAAAGTCATCATCCTGACAAGTGAGGTGAAGAAAGTCTTTAGCTGTGTTTTTAAGGATTGAGCTAAATGTGAAAAAGTCCATTTGGCAACTGTACCCGTAAGGATTTTATTTAAAGAGACAGAAAATGTAGTTGTAAAATGAAGAAAATTACCCGGAAAAGTACCTAGTAAAAGAGTATATAATATTATATGTATACTTTATAAAGATTGTGATAGTAGGTTAAGTCCGGGTTAAATTTCGATAAAAATTTGCCAAATCGACTACAACCTTTTTTGAGAGTCGTGTTAAGTGGAAACTAATACAAACTCGAGCCACTCAACTTGTGTCCAGACTAACCTCGCGTGAGTACTTACTTATAAGTATTGAGACTAACCTCTTTAGTTACATGAGATCCCAGGATGTGTTGGTACAGTTTTGCACGGAGGGCTGTAGGGCAGCCTTTTTTCAACAACTCTTGAGCAACTGGAGCCAAACTCTTGGAGTCAACTTCAACAAAACCACAAATTAATTTAGGCATTATACATACATAGGAGTTGGCAACCTGTGTGGTATACCTATCTAATCTACAGTTACTTATT
>JAQFZZ010001746.1:0-10246 GCA_034696405.1 Isotoma caerulea | reverse complement strand
GCTTCGATGTAAACATATTGCATAAAAATATAATTTAATTAATACTTATTTTTAAGCTATCTTCAAAACATTGCTCAATTAGACTTTGCTCAGAAGAATCTTATACATCAAAACAAATATGCATGAAATAATCAAAAATTTAAATAAACATGACTTTTTACAACTTTAATTTTTTAAAATAACGAAGTCAGCAAAAACGTTGCAGCTAATTGTCTACTCCACGATTCAGTATATTTGTAGTTGTAGTGTAGTCAGTGCCATAGAATTCAATATCTAGTTTTATTGTGATATTGATATACAAAGTATATGCACTTAAGTAACGACCTCGAACAAAAACTCTTATCTTATCGCATAAAGTTTGCAAATGAAATGAACCACGGTTCAATTTAACTTTCAAAGAGTATTTAAAAAATTAAACACAGTAAATATCAAGAGATTCACAAATTAAAATTTAGAGTAAACAAAAGTCAAGTGTAATTAAGCAGACGGAATTTCTACTGGTGATTTTAATTTAATGATATTTTTTGTCATTTACTTTGGCAGTTATTTAGTACTTTGTATATGCAAAAGGTCAGCATAAAGTTATAAAATTAATCTTTGGACTTCATTTGCAATTTACAATTCTTAGTTTAGTAAGTAAGTCAGTTGGTGAGTGTTTTTAGAGGATTTGATTACACGTTTATTGATATTATGTTGTGTGTTGACAATTTCCTAAGAAAATGTAAACCGTTAATTTATTGGAGTCTCATGTCAAAAATGGAGATGCGCAAAACGATTTACAAATATTTATGAGAAAAAATATGACCAGAAATCTGACCATATTCTTTTTTTTCTAGATCATTCTGGTTATCTCATCGTATCATAACTGTAGAAATACTGAAATTTTTTATAACTTTAAATTATTAAATGGTGATAACGGGGCACACGATTAATACAAAAGTTTCACACGTTTCATTTCATCAAAATTTCCTTATTGCAAAATATGATATAATTTTGATACGTTTAAATCAATCAGGTTGACACTGACAATACATTAAATATCGATTAAAACTGATCGATGTTTCTTCAGGTTTGAAGATAAATTACTAATACAATTTATAACATTTGAGATCTGAGTATTAAAAACTGTTCAAACAACTCTCAGATTTTTTCTGTTTAATTTCCAGTTTTTCCAGTTTCTCAATTTCAATGGATAAATTTAATATGTACTCGAATGCATCTTGCTTTGATTCATCCAATAAAATATTTGATAACAGATATTTGAAATAAAACGATCAATAAAATGAGTAGCTCAAAAAGAAATTTCAATTCATCATGTGTGTAAGTCCCATTTA
The DNA here is from genome assembly GCA_034696405.1 of Isotoma caerulea. Lineage (NCBI taxonomy): Eukaryota > Metazoa > Arthropoda > Collembola > Entomobryomorpha > Isotomidae > Isotoma > Isotoma caerulea. The sequence continues at coordinate 8,912 of JAQFZZ010001746.1, read as the reverse complement.
AAAAATCATCTTGCATAAATCGATGAAAAAATCCCAAAATCTACCACAATAAAAATCTGTGTTAAACGGGTATTAAATTCCATAGCCGAACCACCTGACAAAAATCAAAAGCCTCGTTGTGAAATCAACCCCATCATAGATTAAACTTCCCTAATAATTGTCAACTCTGACTCTTTTGAGATAATAAGGGAGGAATATAGCGGGCAGCCGAAACCCCGAAGTCTCCGAGTGTTTTCCCAGGCTAAATATATTTTGTTATTATTCATTTGTTCATTGCACATGGTCCTTTGCGAAGGACGGATAGTTTGTGAGTCGGTCTGTTGCAATAATATGTCGAACGGATGGTCGGAATACGACTGACGGACTGTTTTTCATACGGACAAGTTTTGTTCCTGGGTGAACCCAATCCTCAGCTTCGAACTATGAGAATGCAGCTGGCCAATGTGGATATCAACTGGGTGGAGAATTTATTAGATGTTTCCCACACTCTGCTGCAGCCGTAAACCCCAACGTTAACTTTTTATCCCTATCGTTCCATCTAAAAAGTCTACTCTCTACGGCAATACTACATGAAATTGTCCCTCATATATAAAAGCGTTTCACTGAGCAAGCCCTCAGTCAGTTGCACCCCTACTCTCTTGTGGAAAGCACGTAATAATTTTAACCTCATCTCAAATAAGAGAGAATACAAAACTCAATCTACCCCTTTAGAGTTAAAGAGAAATATCAACCCTTTTAATCAACCAACTACCAAGTGGAAACACTTCAGTTGTTAAACAACCTTCAGACAAGGCTGTTATCCCAAAACTTCAAGCTAAACGCATAACTTGCTTTTAATAAGCTATTACTAAAGAATACTTTGGAGAATTCTTGGATTTTTTCAAGTGAAGTTTGTGAAATCTTTCGGATCTTTTGATCGACTGGAATAAAATTTGTGAATTTTTTGTGGAAAAGTGATTCTCGGAAAATTAAGAAAAATGAAAGCTACAGTTGAAGCCGGAAATACCAATAATATGCATCTTGGTCTTCGTGGCCAAGAAGGCAAAGTTCATAAAACCAAGCATAGTCATCATCATCATAAGGAAGAGGAAAATGAGGAAATTAAAGCATATTTGACGAAACTTCAAGAACTTGTTCCTTTTATGCCAAAGAACAGAAAGTATGTTTTTTAATAATTAGTTTTCTAGTTTAAGATATTTTAGGATTTTGAATCTATTGAAGGTTTCAACATTTTCGAGTTGTACAGTTTTTGACTTTTTGAACATTTTAAAAGAAGGTTTTAGTTCAGTTTTAATCATTTGTTTGAAACTTTTATTCAATTTTAGGACTTTTTACCTTAAATTTTTTAACAAAAGTAAAATGACTTCTTATTGTACAAAATACTATAAAGCTTTTTAGCCTATGGGAAAAGATTTTGAGTTAAAGTCGCCATTTTCTCTCGCAAAATCAATACTTTTAGTTACCCCGTGAGTTTCTATCCCACCGTCACGTAACGACCTTATCAAGGCTGCGTGTAAGCGTCACGCTGCTCCTTTCCTAAAATTCGTCTACTTTCCGTAGCATAATATCACAAGGGTATAGTATAAACTCCTTTGAATAAAACATGCAAAAATGATATGTTTACATTACACGAGCCTTCAAAAGCAATCATTAATTAATCCTTGACATCTTGACTTGTTCAAACTTTTTAATGCCCCTAGTAAAATTGTTAATTAAGCAAAAAACAATTGATTTTTTACATTAAAATTTAAATGAAAATGAAATATGAAGCCAATAAATTCATGAGTAGTCAAATAATCAACTAAATAGTAATCCATTACATGTGTGATTAACTAACTAACAAGCGAATGTATATGTTTGCCCCAATAGGTTATCAAAACTGGAAGTAATCCAATATGTAATTGACTACATCCGAGACTTGAGACAAACCCTTGGACTTCCACCAAGTGCATCCCGATTCTCTTTGGATATGGATCCAATGGAAATGATGTCATCTGCTATTAGTTTGAATGTGATTAACACCAACTCATCATCAAGCAATTCCTCAGATTCCTCAAGTATCTCCTCTACCTCTAGTAGCCATCATAGACAACCCCTTTGTGTTATCTCACCTACGAATAACACAGCCAGTTGTGGATCTCTCGAGGTAAATTCACATTTCCTTTTGAAATACGAATCCTAATATAATTAACAATACACAGCTGTAGGATCTCTTTCCTAGAATATTAAAACTTTTCTAACAAATTCTGGCAATTTTTACGGCAATTCGTCACATGAAATTGAGACGTGAAACAAAATATCATACTCACATGCGAACTGAACATTAAACTCAACCACAGTGCACCTGACTTAAATATCTTAAGTAGATTTTTACGAATAAATAGGTATTTGCACACTTGTGATGAAAATAAGTTCATTTCATACATTCTTAACTTTAAGAGCTCTTTAAATTCAAAGTATAGTATGGCGTCAGGATTTTCCTGAATAGAAAATAATTCCCAGGCATCACAGAAAAGTTCCCGTGTGAACGGAGTAAAACTCAAGATTCCATCATACATATCCTCATTGTTTTAAAAGTTTTTCTCTTGAGAGTTTTTAATTCAAAACAAGAAGGAGCATTAATTCAATGGGTAATTGCACCTGTAATTGCATACCTTAGCACTTATGATTGTAAATGGCAAAATCCACTTGTATTACTGCTCACCTGCATAAATAAAAAGAATTTTTGGAGTCACCTGAGTAGAATAGTCACTAGTCACATAATAATACAATGCACATTTACATTGCCTTTTGGTTCGTCATGCTCTCATTATCCCTGATAGTATAGACTATATAGTTACTATGCATAGATTTGTGTAGAGTGTAGCATAAGGATGATTATCTTCCTGCTAAGTCATTAAGCCATCGTTTCTACTCATCTTAACTTAAGTGAGAAGATTAATCTTAAGTGTTTTTGTCAGTCAGGTACTGTTGCTCCAATCCATTCCGCTTCTAAGTTGAATTGAAAAAGTAAATTATTTTGTTTTGAAGAATTTCCACTAAGTTGCATTATTTCTTACTTTTATCTACACTAAATCATATAATTATGAAATGCTGCAAGTGGTGATCAAAAGGAACGCAGAAAAAAGCAAATTAAAGCAAAGTCAAAAGTGCGAAGGGTTTATAGGTCAAATTTTGAGGTTTTACTCGTGGATTGAAGTTTGAGCTGTTGTGCAGCTGCAAAAAATGAATGAGCTGCCTGTTTCTCAGTAACTTTTAAGATCACGAATGAATGATGATGATTTTGCTTCTTCAATAATAATTCTTCAATCTGCATCGCATTTGCATATTACTCATATGAATCATGTGAAAAGAGAAGGAAGTCATGTTTGATTGGTTTTGAGGAGATTTTATTTCTTATACTACATACAATATTATTATTATTACGATTATGAAAAAACAAGGCTGTCTTGACTTGGATCTTTCCTATAGTCTATTCATCCTTGATATTTATTTCTCTTGTATTGAAATTAAATGTGACTGATGTACATGGAAGTACTATAAAGCAGTAATACAATAATTGTAATCAGCTTGAAGCATGCAGCTGGGAACAATTTAGACAAGACTCCTTTCTATTCAGCAAATTCTTTATGTTTACAAACCACTAAAGTGCCCATATAAACGTACGTAAATAAAGTGCTATAAGAAATATAGTATGCAAAAGAATGCACGAATAGGTAATAGTATAGTAATAAAAAATAGTAAAATGCAATAGGGTGGCACTTGAACATCTGCAAATAATTACAGAGTGATTATCAGTATCACCCTTCTTCTCTTACATAGTTTACAAATGGTTGATCAATGTGATATACAAAGTAATTTATTGCCGTGTTTCAAACAAATATAAAAATCTCTGTTTAGTCTTTCTTATCAGAAGTCATTTATGCGATTTTTTAGCGAAAAACTACTATGACACGCATACTTTGTATATAAAATATTATGGAGGAACATTGTATGTGAATTTGATGTTATGACATGATGATAGTATTCATTTAGTCTGGTATTGATATGATTGTTGACTGAACATCTGCATAGTTTAGGGACAGTTGCACTCTTCCTCTCTCTTACTTGATGATATTATTTATTATTGCACTCGCCAGCCGGTGGAGTCTATCAAATTATCAACGAATGACGAAATCCAAAACACTTGGACAGAGCTAAAGGCAAACCATGTTATTATTATTGATAACCCGAATTGCTTTTAACTCAATTCAAAGGAACGGATTGATCATCATCATCATCATGCAAAGAGTGTGGTTGGTCACAAAACTAAAGCTAAGCCAAAGCCACTTGGGCTTTTTCTCAATTTATGGGATTATACTTATTTGGGATGAATGTACACTCTTAACTATTATGCCTACCAATTCATTTCATCAAAAAGTTTTCAACTTTGAACGGAAGAAACACGTGCAACAATTTCTGAATGGGTCAGGTCCGGCTGTGGCTTTGCATTTTTGGCTTTCCTTCGTAGTTTGGTTTGACGTTGGTAAATGGATTCTAACTGTTGTGCTTTGTAAGTACAATGGGAAAAAATCCACACCTATATTTCTTTGTGAGATGACTTCTACAAGGCGACAGAATGATCTCAAAGTCACGTTTCCTTTAAGACGATCACTATTATTGTGTTAGTCTTGTGGAATCAACAGTTTCAAAATTAAAAAGGTTCATAAATTATACAGGCAGCTTGAGATTGAATAACATCCTCTCAAATATTGCGTTGCATGAATGGACTAAATTTAAAAACTTTAAAATGTATCAATAAACCTAATTTATTTGCATCTCTGGCATAGCAGTGGTGGCACTTCAATCCAATCCAATCTCGACAAATGTAACCAAGTGCTATTGGATTTTTTAACAGTCATGAAATATCTTAGGTAGAGGCTAGGACATTTTCATGACTATGAATTTATTATCAAGGCATTTGCCTTGCAAGTCAATATACATATAGGTATATGTAATTTGGTAAATATACTTTATTATATTATGAAGGAGCGTGACTATGTCAAGAATATTGTATTGTTGTGAAACATTATTTTGCAATTTTCATGGCTTGAGATTTGAGAAGAGACTTTCACTTGAGTAATGCACACCTGGCCAAAGATGTTAAGCCAAAATAATATTCACGCACGTAACATATAAATTCATTTGAGCCATTAGCACTTGGTAACATTAGTTTAGCATCAAGTCTTCGTAGTATTTTATATTCTTTAAAAGAATTATCTTCCACTCAATCGTCAATTTTTGCCAGAAGCGAGATAAAAATTCGTGCATAGCCTAAAGGCCCATTATACAAACGTACGTATGGTTTGGTTCGTTAGATATTGGTACAAAAAGTAATTTTTTTACACACGAACAAAACAATCCTTGAGAACTCTCTGGGGCCTTGAGTAGTACAATTCAATGGAATTGACAAAATGCATATTTGAGAAACCTGATGAAGAATATATAAAGACGACAGACTTTTGTCTGAGCCTATCTCTTGTTTAGTTGAGGCAAGAAAAAAAGTATAAAAAACTTAATCATGCTGTGATGGGACTGTGGTTTGTCTGTCTCACCTCACTACGTCTTTGCAAATTTACAATGATTTCAGAAATTTTTAAATAACAATACCTTCGTTATGATTTGGGTTGATTTAGTTCAATCTGATAACGCTTTTTGTGAAAGGAAACACAGGAAGTGGGCATAGGGTGCAATTGTAGTTCAACTGCATTATTAGAATGTACCTTGGGAGCTTTTCTTATGTTAATGCATTTTACCAAGAATAAATTCATACGGAGTAAATAAATCAAAGGCATAGAAATCTACGTAAAGATCGGATAAAGATTTACCGATTAGATTAGATTATTCACTGCTTGTAGATTAAAAACAAAATCCACTTACGCAATTATCTCATTTGTCAATCTCATTTCACACGGATTTACAAAATGATTCAAGGTGTAAAAAATGAATGAAAGAAATTTTTTATGAAGGAATTTGAGGAGGAAATGTCAATAAGAAATTATTTCTTAATGTTTAAAATATTAGAATTGAAAGTATATCAAAAGGGAATTGATTTCATTGTATAACGTAAGAATTGCCAGAATTTACAAGTTGAAAAGTAATCTTTAAGGAAAACTCTAAAGTAAATACTAAGTTAAGAACAAAGGTTGTGTAACAAAAGAAAAAAATGAAACTTTTTAAAAAACTCATTCTTTATCTGAATAACTCGCCTCTAATTTTCTGTGTCTTTTCAATTCTAGCATTTCAATCGTCTATGATTGACTTCAGTGCGCGCTTCTGTCTCATCTCTTCGCTGCATCTCATTACTTCACAAATAAGTACTACACTACTACCATGTCCCTGCTGCTTACTACTACTTCTACAATCATGTCTTACCTAATCAAAACCAAAGAGAAAAAGGTACTTTAAACATAACAATAACCTTTATTCTGCACGTATTTTTAGCTCAAACAGCTCATTCTCTCTTCGTTTCATTTAACAAAAAGTCTCTCTTTACTCTTTTAATGATTTACCTCTCCTTCTTGCTTTTTTTACTACACTCCTTTTTAGTCTAGTCTCTTAATGACTTTTTAAAATGGTTTGAATATATTCAACACTCAAAATGTGTAGAGCAGCCTTCATCTCAATTGAGACTGAAAAGTGCAAGCAAACTGTAGAAAATAATTAGCTAAAGCTTTGATACTTCCTTAATGTACACTGTACACACACTCTCTCTACATAGTAATGCTACCTTGTATACCTATAAAACCTATCTAATTGTATTTGAAAGTATTCTTGGTTTAAAATTTTAAAAGAAGTTGGCAATACTAATGACAATTCTTTATTTTTTTCTCTCTCCAGATTCCACAACTGATGGACAAGTCTCCTTCCTCAGATGTTGACACAAGGCCGGTTTCCTGTTAAACATGAAGCAAATTGTTCGTAGTGTACAACAACTCTTTTTTCAACCCTGTATATAATTTTCAACTTTTGGTGGAGTCGGAGTGGAGGTTATTTTTTTGCGAAGAAGACCGTCTTTACACACTAACTAGTAGCTGGGTTTACTCTTTACATACTTGAGTCTTACATTGGGAAGTTTATCCGAAGAAGAAAGGAAGGAACGGACAGAGGGGGATTTACTGTGACTGTGACTGGTTGAATAATTCAATCCGGGTTTTAAGAGGATCGATACGGGTTGCGCCACAGCCACATCAGCTAGAAGTAAATGCCATTCTGCAATGTACTCCATCCATGATACGTAGGCATTTGTCCCTGTCAACCGATTTCCTCCAAAAACAACAAAACATCAGTCAGCGAAGAAAACACAAACAAAATTGGGAATGTCTTCTACTAAATTACCGTTGGATTAGAACGAAACTCTAGATTCAGAGGGAAATATTTCTCTTGTGTGTAATTATATCTAGATAATTGGCCTTTAGGTAGATCATTTATTTATTCGGGAAATTAGACGAGGAAATCGTTTTCAAAATGTCTTCTTTGGTTAAGCCACCGTCTTATTAATTATTTGTCTAAATGTCGGCTAGGCACTTTAGGAATTCTTTGATGCTGGCAACAAAGCTGTTGTTTTTGGATAGGAAAGTAAGAAAAGTAAATGCCTGGCTACTGTTATGTGTAAAACCTCAACGCAATTTTTCATTGTCTGTGATTACAAAACTTAAAATTTTTAGATTGTAAGGTTTTTATTAATTTTAATCATTAAGTAAGATTTTTATTATTATTAAATAAGTCTTATAATTATTTGATGTATTTACTTATTTACTTACTCTCGCCTCTATATTGTATTACGATAGGAAAACAGTCGCAAAGTCTTACGTAGTATTTGAACAAAAACTCGAGTAAAATTCATTTATAAATCTAGTTCTAAGTAAACAACCCGGTTTTATTTATAACTATAAAATGTTATTAATTTTAGATAGGTTAATCTACTGCAGCATTCGTCATTCCTTTAAATGGTTTGTCGATATGGCATGGCACAATCCAGTCGAACATTGTAAATAGTAAGTAATAATGATACGTAGTACATAAATGTAGAGATAAGTTATAATTTTTTATTTCTCAAAAGTCCAACCTTGATTTGGTTTTCGATGAATTGTCGTCGACTAAACGAAAATCTTGTATTGAAATTTTCTTTGTAAATTACCAAATTCGAGACTGTAATACCACAATATTTATGATCTAAGTTTTGGTAATAGTAACGATTTAAATGGAGGTAGAAGATGTAATTATGTACAACGTTTGAACATTACAAACTACAAATTATACCAAAAAATGTCTTTAGATAGACAAACAAACTCAGATCTACTTCGAACAAAATGAAAAATAAAAAAATATCAATTTAAAAATCACATAAAATTTAAACCTGTTTATCTTTTTCTTTTCTTTTTTGCATAACACTCACATTACAAAAATATCATGTGCACCAAAATAGGGATTATTTTGCATGTTGTTGGTTGCAAAAATTAAGATCATGTTTCAACCCAGCAGCTGGGATAAATTCAACTTAGCATTTCTTATCTTCACTTATTTTTTAGAATTGTAGACCTAACCCAAGGAACATATTATATTGCATATTATACTACTTTATACCTTATGTAAAGCATCTTTCCTTCTTATGCATTTGTGTAAAGTTTAAAGCGAGCAGAATCTCAAATTCGCACGGATGGCTGGATTAAAAAAGTTTTCCAGACACATATCCATACCTACTTATCCTATCTTTTATGATTTATGAATTATAACAAGTTTCTTAATGCATTTGTAAAGATTAAAGTTCACATAATGAGCCTGAGAATTAAAATCATTTGAAATGACTGCGAGATAAAGTTTTAAGTACAATTAAATTACTAAACAAGCTTATCAAGCAAGGAGTGTCAAGA
>JAQFZZ010001745.1:0-10246 GCA_034696405.1 Isotoma caerulea | reverse complement strand
AATTAGAAAATGCGGACTATAACTTCACCCTAGCGAATGACGAAGGCCTCGCAAATCTTTTCATGGACTAGAGAGAAAATGTCACCACGACGATACTCTGTTTTATTTTATTTTTTGTTTCTATTCTATATAAATATCACCTAGTTGTAAGTAGACACGCGATATCATTGAAATAGTTAGCATGTAGATAAGCCTAATATTGACAAGATAATTATTTAATTTATATACCAAAAATGTTACACCACGCCACGCCACACAGATCACGATCTTGTTCTTATCTCTAATTAAATTATAGGAAATAATCCCCCTGTAATTACTAATTAAGAAGATAGTAGATGCGTAAATGAATGCATAGACCGACGGTACGTACGTACGTTAAACTATATTCAAATGACTCGGAAATTGTTGAACCGTAAATATCGTACACACACACACACAACAATAGTTTTAAAGTGAACGCACTTGATCCTACCTACTACGTGTTTTTCTCCTGCATTGTACAACTCCTTTTTTCGGTTAATCCTTTAGAAAAATAATTAGTTAATTATTAATTATAATTATAATTATTATACCCAAATTACCTTTTTTCTTGACCAAAAATGTAAAGAGATTTCAGCCAAGTGTGTACGGCCGATTTTAAACGTGATTTTTGAAATTTCCCCTTTTCCTCCGCCGGTGAAACATTATTGTTTGTTTGTTTGTTTTGTTATCGTTGTTAATTATGTGTGTAATAATATAAGGAAATGTGTTTGTTCTTTACAAATTAGTTTAATTAGAATTTAGAATGGATTATGTTTAAAACAATGTGTTTCTCTTTTAATTCTATCTATCATCAGCTCAATTCTCAAGTGAAATGTCTATCGCGCATAATTGAATGTATGACAATTAAGGAGGATTTTTATTACAATATTCGGTGTGGAGAGTGCATGAACACTCCCTTAAAACAATTAAAAAATTTAGTCAGGGCAGTCTACCTCCCTTTCGTTTGTTATTTAAAATAATTTTTTTAAACTACTGCCTAAATACGAATCCGTAAACGTGTGAACAATTATCTTCTGAAACTTATTATCTTTAGTGGTTGGTTGGCTGCAACGATGTGAATTGTTTTTATAAAGAAAAGTTGGAATTGCATGAATGTTATTAAGAAAGCGGATATAAATTAGATACGAAATATTTGTTGTATGTGAAAATGTGTAAAATGGTCCGAGCAAGGAAGTAAGTACAATGTACAGTTATACCTATTTAAATAATAATAATAATGATAACATAAGAACAATTTAATTATATCTTCTAACAAGCTTCTTTCCTTTAAATGAGTACACACACACACTGCGTAAGATATTGTTACCTCTAGGGATTTATCCAATCCACTACTAAGCACTTCCGGTATTTGAGTATTTATTCACCCAATTAAGAATCACCTTTATGGTCAATTCCATGGGTTTTTTAACCCGCAAGGGCAGAGCTTATCGGGTGAATTAATTGCGAAATCTCTGGAAGTGCTTTATAGATGAATCCTCATTTCACGTAGGGCTCCACCCATCCATAAGTAATGTGAATGTGATTCGTTTTCTAAATTCTAAGCCATTTAACTTAAATTGTGGGACGCGTCTTGAAATAAAACATCGGAGAGTGGAAAATTAAAATATTACATTTTAAAGGAAAGTCTGTTCCACCCAACGACGTTAATTACCTTATGCAAAAATCAAAAGCTATTTCTTTTCTAATTTAAGGGTCGTCCATTTTTAATTTTTAATGGTCCTGGAAATTTATTTGAAGATACGCGGAGGGAGGCTTTCCCTTAAGTATCTGAGTTGCAATTTATGTTTACTACTCCACTAATTTCGAATGCTAATTAATAATATCCAAATAGTTTGAAATAATGAAATAATAAAAATAGGTGGAAGATATTTAGGAAAGAAGAACACATTTATAATGAAAAAGTTTATATTATTGCTATTATTGTACATAAATAAATAAATGAATCTAATTACTACCTACACACTCTTATAGGGCTGTCTATAAGTGATGGATAGTTAGGAAAGAAAAAGCTAAAGATATGAAATGATACGATTCACTACAAACAAATTACGTGTAAAATCATCTTTAATATTTAAATTATAATGCGGAGGAAAATAAAACCACAAGATTTTACGAAATTAAAACACTAAGGCTTTTCTCTATTCATTTCAAAAGTCAATTTAAATAGGGTGAACATTGTCATTGTTGGAGATTGCTTTGTTTTTAATTGTTGCGGTAATCAGGCTATTCAGACCATTTGAAATTCCAGAGTTTTATCTTCATGAAAAAGTTGGAAGCTTCAGTATATTTATTTAATAAATTATCTTTGATGATTAGTTATACAATTAGAATTAAGTTAACAATGTCTTCAGTGAATTTCCTAAAAATGTGATAACTTTTAATGTTCTATTCTAAGGAGAGACGGGATTGGCGATTTGATGATGGTAGATCGTCCTTTTGCGGAAATGATCTCCTGCATAAACACCCTTTTGGAAATCCTCAATGCAATCATTCCGTTTGGTCAAAGGGGCAACCAAAGTCTCATTGTCTGGTTTAACAAATAATGCCACAGACTGTCGATGGACATTTCGTTTTACTTCTTCCTCGGGAACGATCACCCTGTGCACCTGTAATTATCCACATAAATCCCTAGCTTACTTAACTTTCACCATATTATATAAGGGAAAATAATTTAAATTGTGTATTAAAGTTACAGAGGAAGGGAAAAGTCCAGCTGACCATATTTCCAAGAGATCGCATAAGAATACATCCTGGGATGGGTGTTGCAGCCACCCACTCTCCACTTACTGACTTTATCTGCACTCAAAAAATATTATTAAAAAGCCATAGCTACTTTATGTGAACGGTAGTGCTGTCTATCCGTCTTTCAGTCCGTTAGTTTATAACTTTCGAACGGGTTGAACTATTGACTAAGAACTTAGTACACAGGTTCTAGGAGGTGTATACTAAAGATAAGTAAAGTTCAAAAATGGGGTCAATCGGACTAACCCCACCCAAGGGAAGTGACCCAAGGTCACTCTCACTGGTTAACATTATCTTCCTTCTATCTATCATTAATGAATCTGGATCCGGCTGGAAACCATTCGGATTCGGATATTTGGGAAGCGATTAATAAAGTTAATCTGGAAACAGTTGTTAACGACTTGGGCAATGGATTAGACTCTCAGGTTTCGTTTTATTTTTAAGCCATTCATTTTTACACTAATTCTTGTTATATTAAAAAATTAATTATTTTAGGTAGTTGACAAAGGCTCAAATTTCAGTGTGGGTCAAAAACAACTGCTCTGTTTGGGAAGAGCGCTTCTTCAGCGAAATAAAATTCTTATCTTACATGAAGCGACCGCTTCTCTTGACAAACAGTGAGGAATTATTATATAGAGATGCATATTTAATCACTCCGAGAAAGAAATGAAAAACACGAGAAAATAAAATAGAATAAAATATAAGTAAATACTATAGAGGGATTAATTAATTCCCCGAGGTGAATTTTTTATCCCAGGGCGATTATATTCTCGGGTTTCTTTTTTCGCAATCCCGGGGAGTTTCTATTTTCTTTTCTTTGGATTTAATTGTTTTTGATAATGTTTTTGAAGGACGGATGGACTAATGCAAGGAACGATTCGGAGTAATTTCTCCGACTGTACAATTCTCACCGTGGCTCATCGACTCGATACAATAATTGACTGTGACAGAGTTCTAGTTCTTGATGCTGGAAGCGTTGTCGTATGTCTTTATTAAATTTAAAATAAAATCTTTTAAATAAAAAATTATTAATTTTCAATTAATTAAAAAATAGTTTGACATATTGTTATAGGAATATGATACTCCGGTACTCCGTACAATTTGCTTTGTAACAAAAATGGATTCTTTTATAAAATGGTGGAACAGCTAGGTGAGACGGAAGCTCAGTCCTTGTTTATCAAGTCTCGAGAGGTAATTACACTCTTTCTTACATAACTGATTTATACACTTTTTGCCTATTGAATTGCTGTCTTCTTTTACACAGGGAATGGAAAACAGAAATACTCAACGTTTATAAAAAACTTTTATTTAAGAAAAAAAAGTTTGAAAAATAAATTGAATTCTGCACATTTTAATTAAAATTTTAAGAAATAGTTCATTTGCATAAACAAAGAGAAAAATTTCAGAGGGTAAAAATAATTTTTTTCTATAGACATAATTAAAAATAGTTTAAAATTAATTAAAAGGTACATTTAGTTTCATTTACCGTTGAAAAAATTTACATTTTTAATGTACTAGTTTTTTTAAATTTTTCCATTGAATCTTCTAATAATTTATGTGCTTAATATGCGCAGCTAATTAATATTTTAGTTATTTCTTCGAAGATAATTATGAATTAAGTATTTATTAAAAGCATCAGACATATAAAAACGTTTATAAATCAAAGTATTTGTAGGAATAAAAAAAATAAGAGGACCGTCCCTCAGTTCATTTATCACAAACATAATTTTATACACAAAAAATATTTAAACTTGAGTATTTTGTAATAAAATATGAAACTGTTTTTGAATCTCTTCCGAAAATTGGGTAGCTTCTTCTCGATTAAGTACTGACGCTTCGATTGTGTGAGAAATACGAAACTGTCCTGCATAACTCATCACCCAGAAACTCAGACCTGTTACAAAATAAAAAAAGAATTAAATCACTTTTATGGTTAAATTTAAATAATTAATTTTTAATTGAGAAATTTACATACCGACACTGCCAAGTTGTGGGCCAACAGCAAAATAAGCTTCTTCCATTTTATGTCCACTCACATAGAAGTATTCGTCTCCACCCACAAAATTTGAAATGACTAAAGGAACGTAACGATTTCTACTGATAAGTTTACACCAGGGATTGAATAGACATCCCATAAATGTAAATGCCCAATGTGTTTGTACAGGGATTGTGGATCGTTTCAGCCGGACGTAGTCATTCGAGCACATTCTCAATCTTCGTACGGGATCCGTCTCTCCTAATGGCATCGACAGGTACGCCCCTGTCCTGTAGTTTAAAATTAAACACAATTTACTTTTTTAATATTAAGTAGCGAAAACCACTTTATAAGAACGCTTTGTCTGTCTGTCGCACCAATTTACAATAAATGTCGAACACTTTGAAAAAATTCCGCTTGATTCTTTTAGTCGCAAGGAAACTTGGTATTGAAAATCGACGCGCTACTCTTGGCGAACTGGTCGCGCTTCAAAGCGTGAAAATCATATAAGGTATTGGTTTAAATCTAAAAATTATTAAAAATTCAACTGAAATGGTTGCGCACGCTTTAAAGTCACCGTGCGCTCTGTAGAGCGCTTCAAATCCCTCAAAAATTGAAAAATCGAGTGGGGTATGATTTCGTATGTCTACAAATTTTTAGGAATTTAAAATAAATGGTCATGAACGTTTCAAAGTCAGTGTACTGTACGATCTGCAATGAGTGCAAAGGGTTTTCGCTACTTCTTTATACCCATTTGATATGGTTTATTTTATTAAATAAATTAATAAAAAATGTATCAGAGAGTAACTAACTTACATAATATTTCTCAATTTCATATGAGGTCTCGGAAGTGGAAGTGCCATAGCACAGACAATATCCTCAGGAACTTTGACCCCTTTCTTAATCATCATTTCCCTAATAGCCCCAGCAATTACGGATGAGACGACGCTTGAGAAGCTCACCTTATAATGAGTTTTAATCGCTTTCACCATTTGTAAAGGGACATTCTCCCCCACTGTTAAATGAAACTTTCCATTCTGTTCTTTCTCCGAAGGTCTCCAAGGGGCTGGTTGCAACACTCTTAGGACCAACGCTGCAGCGTCATACGCACACTTAAACGGAATGACTAGCCTGTAGTAGAAGGGAAGCGCTGTGGACTTTTTAATTTCCTTCATATGTGACTTCAACTGACTTTCTAAACTGTCCAAGTTGATTCCGAAGAGTCCTTCTGAGAGCATACACCGAGAGGAAAAGCCATCCACAAGGCAGTGGTGGCATCGCATAAATAGCAATGTCTTTGGCTTATCTTCCGTCACATTTGTCTCCCTAACACTGGGGCATTGTGAGACACTCTCAGGAGGATAATAGTTATTCACGAGGACAAAGTTCCACACAGGTCGACCTTTGACCCAAGGCATTTCAATTAAATGTTGCTGCAGCTTTTTTAAATCTTCATGTGTAAACCGACCCCCTGATTTTGCACCTTTACTATTATTATTATTTAAATTGGCAGGGTTGTAAATCTCCACGTGGTTTTTGATTTCAAAGTCTTGGGCATCTTTCCAAAATGTGAATCCACCCCAGGGTGTGACACACTGTTTCATTTCCGGGTATTTCAACTGTCCATCTGGAAGTCGCTTTTCAATCAATTTAGTTTGAATGGAGTGGATGACAGTGTCAACGTCCACATGGCCTTCGAGGGTTGTCCCAAGTAAAAGAGTAAACTTGGGCTGGGAGTAGAGATCATCTTGGGCGAAGATTGTGGCCCGGGCTGTGAGCAACTTTCCAAATTTCCCATTGAAATATTGCACTGTGTGACCTAAAATGTAGCGATAAGTGTACAAAGGTAAGAGTGCTAGGAGTAAGAATGGAAGTCCAAAAAAGAATAAAATAGCTAAGATAATTGTAATTAATTTAATTAAAGCAGTTTGAATTCCTAACGTTGCAAGCCTCCAAAGGCTTTTCTGGCTGGGTTCAAAGTGCATCTTTATGCTTTATATCTTAGGTTTGGTCTGAGTTTTAAAAAAGTAAGAAAATATGGAATGCCACTGCTGGTATTTATAAGATTTGGACGAACTGTCGGAAAAATCCAATCCACGGCTATTAAGGAGATTATCTTTTAGATAAGTCTCTGTAGTTTTCTTAGAAATAACAAAGTGACTATGGATGAGCATAGATGCGAGTTTTTGATAAGTTATATAAGTTCATCTTAACTATTATTTTGCTTATAATAATTATATTACGTGGATTATTATTCAGTTAAAGTAAAGGCAGTTAACTCCCTCCTAGGTTCGACTTTAGATTAGGCTTTTTAGTGTATTCGGATGGGAAAGCCCGGCGACGGCGTTTGTTTACCTTCAACCTTCGCAAAAATTATTCTCAATCGAACGAAGCAATGTTAAAAAGCTATATGAAATGGGTATAACCAAGTAGCGAAAACTAGCGTAGCCTTTAATTGCACTTTATATAGATAGCACTTTGAACGATATTTTGAATACTTGCCAAATCTCATTTTGAACTACCGTAAACCATGAATTAGAATCCCCACCCGAAATACAACCCCATCCTTGCCCCGGAATAGAAGCCCACCCCTTAAATATCAGTCATGAATTTCATGCATACAACATTACAGTTTTGGATTGTCATAGCTTTTATGTAGTGTTGTAGTATACGGCCAAAATAAGGTTAAGATTTAAGTGCAAATACTCTTTTCTACTGGAAAATCGTTTAAATAAACCGAATTTCTATGATTTTATCTACATTTGAAGTGATTTTTCATTTGTAAGACAAAATAAAAGCCCAACCGTTACCGCAACCGCAGCGCGTTGTATTTCAATACCAAAAGTCTGTGACAAATACTGAATCTAACGCTGCAAACCGCATGTCAAGTCAATATGTATATGTATATTCTTTCCTGAGATAACCTAAAGACAAACTGATGGACAGACAGACAGACAGACCACTTCCATAAAGTAGCTTTCTCTGCTGAATAAGAGGCCAAAAGCATAACTATAGCCAGCTAATGCCTAATCGACCCTTTATACCTATTCCCACAAGTGTAAATAAAAAATGTAAGAAGAAATAGAAAAAGCTGAAATGCTTGTATTTCTCCGTATCCCAAACTTGTCTATTTTACGTAATAATGGGATGGGCAGGTAGTCAGGAATTTCCGTAAGTCCCATCAGTAATTATCAAAGTGTACTCACTTTTATTTAACTGCGTTTTTCCAAAAATCCTGTAAACTCTCATGAAAGAAGCCAATTATTTATCAGAGGTCAATCCGGTTTCTCAATTACTTCATAGTAATTATGTGGAACTTTCTTAAGGGTTTCGGATCATCGTAATTAGATTACATAAATGTATAGTCTATATTACGTAATCCTAACTATCATAAATACGTATTATCTGTAGTCCATAGTCAGGCTCATTTAAAAACCTTTTAAAATGTAATAATCATTTCTCATACACGTAAAGGGTCTTTTTATTGATTGATTCAATATTTCATGTTTAAAATTTAAAAAAAGTAAACAAAACTGGATGTGTTTGCATGCTACATTTTTTAATATTTTATTGAGGTATTATTGTGCATACGTGTAGCTCGTATAAGAAAGTGCAAAAGTGCTTCACAAGTGTTGTATGTAAAAGGGGAAAAATATTTTTACCTGAGACCCTTTAATTATAAGAAGTTGTCTGTGTTCTGTGAACGGACAGCGAAATTGGTTGAACTTGAACTGAACCAGAGACAAACAATCTGTTTTTATTAAAATAATTTCAAACTTGTTTTTATGCATACCCTTTGACACTGTGTATGCAAAACATTTTACGGATTCAAGTAGAGCGTGAACTTCCTTATAAATTCCTTTATTACCTTCATAAACAATGGCAGCAGCAATTAATATTTAGCATATAATAGTTTTCATCCGATGTTTTGAAATTATGCGAGTTCGGGAAATTGCATCTAAAAAATAAAAACAAATTCCAAGAATGTAACGTCATTTACTATTAAATCTCTTAAATCTTATTTTGATGAGCGCTGAATAAAAATTCCTATCAAAGTAATGAAAAACGGGTTCTGTAATTTCTTTGGTAAACAAATTTGGTATTCTTTCTAGAATTTCGTGCATTCATTAGCAAAGCAATAGCTCGTTGTGTATAAAGTGAACTGACCTAGGGAAATCCCACCCCATTTTTACTTTATCATAAATGATCAATTCATTTCCGATGTTAGCATTCTTTGCATTTCGGTCTTGAATCTTGAAACACAATATTTTTCAGGGATGGGAATTACAATTTTTATTTTGTCTCGTAAATTAAAAACATTTTGTTGATTTGACATTGCAATAAAAAATATAGTTGTTATTCTGGTCATCGTCATTTTTCATTCAAACGGTAGGAAAAAGCCGTTGGTCATGGAGTAAATTAATTTTTAATAAATACCAAAATATTTTATTTCAATCACCTTAGTTTTGTCAAGAAAGTCCGAGAATTTTTTTAAACCACTTAAAGTTCTCATGAAATTGGAAATTTTGCAATAAAGAAAAGATTTGAATGACTAAAAAAGAAGGAGAAAAGGTTGGCAAAGGCTTAGATGTGTGTGTCTATTGATAAAATCACACATTACTTGTTATAAAGGTGTGCAAGGTACGACCGCATTTGTGATTATTGAGATTTATGTTGATGGAAGATTACCAAAGTGTAAGTGCACCTGCACTCAACACAACACTCGGGAAATTCTGCACACTTTTTTACTTCATATTTTGGATTAGATTTGCACTCAACTATTTAACTACAACACAGATAAACTAACAATAAGATTTGCTTCATTAAAGAAAATATGCACTTGCTTCTTTTACTGTTATTTATATAAACTAAAGAACAAATAAGAAACTCCTAAGAAGAAAACAAAGGTCAGGTTGAAAATGTAAGTTGTGTAGTCATTGCATACTACAGAAAAGTCCTAATGCCTTTTTATTCTAAAATTTAATGATTTTGGAGAGCCCAATCAAATCGCACAGTCAGGGCAATTCATTCCTTTTTTATGCATATTTTTTGTCCAAAGTTTCCAACTAATTTTTTATCTCTGGATGGATGGGATTAACCTTAATTTATTATTAATTCAGCTAAAACTTTAATTTACAGATTTCTTGAGGTTTTAACATTTACTTACACCCATCTCAGACTATTGTTCACTATACGCTTAATATAACTCTCTTCTGTCATTTTACAATAAATATTTTAAACTTTTAAATATGAGTGAGAAATGGGATAACTATTTATGTTTAAGGTAACTATTCAGGTACAAAACAGAAGGTACACAAGTAGTAATTAGTATAAGTTCAATGTATATAGGTGTATAGGTCATTCCTTAAGCTCGCAGTAGTTTACAACAATTAAGTTTTAATTGTTGACGGAGTGAAATTCTTCGGATGAGTAAAAGGACGCAGTCTCATTCTTCTGATAAGCGTTTTCATAATCTCTCTGCAAATC
>JAQFZZ010001744.1:0-10247 GCA_034696405.1 Isotoma caerulea | reverse complement strand
CATCATCGAATAGACTCACTAATTGTACAAAAAATTTAAATATAAGCAATTACCTCTTATTTCAAATTGCTTCAGTCTCTATAGCTTGTATAATTCCATCCAATTTCATGCCCAACAGTCGCGAAGAAACTGCGTAAAAGAAATTAGGTACATTTGCAAAAAAAAGAAATTGCAATTTCATCTCAGAGTTAATCCTAACCACTAAATTAGCTTTCGGCGTGAGGGAAAGCGAAAGAGAGACCTTATATACCCTAGGAGACCATCCAATACCTTGAAAGTCAAGGAGACTTCTCACTCCTTCCATTGATAATGCTATATGTCTAATACAATGCATAAGGCAAGCGTACATAATTTTTGTGTTAGATTTTTTTTACTTATTTTACTATCTAGAAAGGCAATATTAACTTAAGATAGAGACGAAGACTTGCAACACAAAATTTCTGAATGCTTGTAACCCCAAAAGTTTTTTGAAAAGTAGTAAAGAGTGTAAGGATATTAGGGTGTTATGAGGGGGAAGACCACCACCAGTCTTATCATCATCATCATCATCATCCTCATCAGTGAAAGGATTGAGCATTTTATTTTCTAAGTTAAATTGGTAGACTTTCTTCGCCTATTTAGAAAGTCTCTATTTCTATTTCCTTTCTCTCCCTCTTTTTCTTAATGCATTAAAAGAGTCTCTAGAATTTCCTCCAAGTAATCAGATTTCTTTTAAGTAGTATATTTCCTTCCATCGTTTTAAAAAAGTAGAAAGTGCCTTTCCCATGGTACTTGGTTGGTTGGTAGTGGTCGTTCCTTTCGTGTACCATTTTTTTCCGTCTCATCCAATCTGCTCCAAGTACATGGAAATGTAAAGCTCTCTCACACTCTGAAGAAGACGAAGCGAGAGCTTCTGTTCTCAAATAAATGAATGAGAAAGGAATGGAAATGAATGTGAGGCTAATAGGTCAATTGAGAGATGAACCATGTTGCCTGTGATGAGGTCTGGGAATCTTGTGAACTTTTTAAACAAATTAATCTACTACGACGAGAACGAATACTCTTTCTCTCTTTCAACCATCTTGGCCAAGTTCCCTTTATTTATTACATTTTACAATTCTTACACCCTCTCCGCTATTAAGATTCTACTTAGGCTCGTTATTTGCTTTTTTTATTAAGAAGTAGTGGAATGAAGTCGCTACATGTCCGATGGCTCAAGTTTTTTATTCCAAGTTAAATTGGACATGGAAGTAAAATAAAATCTTTACTTTGCTCCTTCTGAAGTTTATAATAAGAATTTCAAAATCTACAGCGCTTCGACTCTACATGGTCGTCCAGCTTAACAAGGAGAAAATAAGCTGTTTTTATGACATTAAATTGCTCTAGGTCTTAATACATTATTATGAAAGGGAACTTTGAACACGGATGAGTGAGCACAGGATGAATGAAACATCTCTGTACTAATTGGTCTTCATGTATTCATAGTCTCATCATCAGATTAGCAAACTCTAAGGTATTATAGAATAGCCATTTTGTCCAGAATGGGCAGACAGGCTTGAAGAAGTAAGGTAATTTCAAACATTAAACCTAGAAGGAAATGCTATTAAAGGTAAATTCATCTATAATATACCTTCAGGGTAGACTGTAATGTTGAATGTAGGGGCTCGGCTCGAGGCAATTTTATACTTAACTTTTGAAGCCATTTTCATACTTTAGTTTTACAACATATCACACTTCATAGAAAATCAGTTTAGCCTCTAGATTGTAGAGATGGGTTAACGAGAGACTTATGTAAATTTTTATGCCTTTCTACTCGGGAGAAAATTGGAACGATGTCACATTCTATACTCTAATATTGTTGATGTACTCACTTTGCATACTTTCTAAATTCGAAAAGTGTATGGGGCCATTCGAACAATGAATATCGTCTGGAGAAAATAGTGCATCAGTGTGTGAACTCGGTAAAGTCCATCCTCAACTAATAGTCTAGAATCTATAGCCTAACCTCGATCCTATAAGCCAAGCCAAGCCACTCGTTGAACCGGGTGTAACTATCAGAAGTCACTGAGGAGACATCTAATCTAAAGACCAAACCTCCTACTACTAGAGTCTCTTTTAACAAGTCGTGAGTTGATAGCACTGCTGGTGGTGGTATTGGTTTGGTTTGGTTTAGTAGTGTCAGGCAAGGGACGGCTGAATAGCTAAACAGGGAAAACTATCAAAGACTCAAAGAATTTCAAGACTAAGCTTTCTCTCAAAGAAGTGGAAGCGAAAAGATGTTCTTCACCGTGGAACAATGACTTTCAAAGTGTAAAGAAGGGTTTTGTTAAAAAAAAGAAAAGTGGGAAGTGTAATAAGATGGGAAAGTGGGATGAGTATAATAATGGCAATATAGATAGAGGGCGAGTGGTTTGAGTCAAAACAATCTTTCTTTACCATATAATATAATACGTTGAGTTTAATATGAGCCAAGCGAACCTCTTCTCACACACGGCTAAAAGTAAAACTTTCTCTAATACAAGAATGACCTATCAAAAACGTACATATGCATATACTTTCTATATGTATATAGAAAGTCTTTCTTTATAAATGGTATAGAGAGCTGAGAGTGAAATTGTCTCGGAAGAAGGGTAGAGGAAGTAAAAAGGTAGGTTTGGCTTTCATATGATGGCATTTGTATAGAGAAGTAAGTGTGTGTGTATGTAATAGTTGGTGATGGTGAAGAGTTGGGTTAACGCCGAGTCACAATACACAGAGGAAATAAACGTCCAACTTTGGGCATAAATTTCAGAGACAATGTTATGCCGGAGTAAAAGTGTTAGCTGCTGGATGGGTGTGAAATTGGGAGATGAGAAAAAAATGCCTCTGAAAACCAAATGTTGTTCCTCCAACCGAATGGAATATTTCCAAAGTTTAACTTAAAGCACTTTTTTATTTACACCAAGGCAATGCAACTGTATAGCAATAGCAAACCAAAGCAGCAATGGGTCTAGGAGAAAGTTAAAGAGGCGACAGTGGTGGTTCTCTTTTCCTGGTCGTCATCTTCATGTGGTATGGTGGTGCTCCTAGATGTTTTAACATATCCCTATCTATATGTACTACATTAGCACTATTGCTGCTACTTTCCTTTCTGTACCTAAAAGACAGTCGTTTTTCTCTTTTAAAAAGTATTAAAAACTAAATTTGCTAAGAGTTACTACATTGCACATATATGTAGGTTTCTTATGGAGAGAGTATTTACAAAAGAAAGTGTTCTGGAGATAGGAGCATTTGTAAATAGTGCTACAAGTCCAGAGACACTTTCTTGCTTGAGATGGAACGAACCGGATACATTTTTGAAAAAAAGTTAACTTTCTCCAGAGGAACTTAAACTGCTCTTCTTTCTTGAAAAGCAGTCTGTTAGTAGGGACCAAAGTCAAAGAGTACTATTTGAAAGCTAGAGTGTATCACATATAGTAATATGACAAGTGTGTACAGCTTCGTAAGTACTTGACATGGCTTCATTAACAAAGAGACACCCGCACCCTTCAGTCATTTAAATCAACGTTAAAGCCAATATAACTATTTTCATGCTTTAAACTGTTATCATTTTGTCCCCGCAAATAACTATTGATTTTACCCATTGAATCAATTGTATTGTCGACACTTAGAATTAGTTAAAACGCATTGACAAACAAATATCATCCCACTAAAACACTTGACCTTTGACTCCTAAAATTCCAATCCCGACTTAAAACTTGAAATGCATCAGTGAAAATCAGTTCCCATCCCTTGATTCTCACAAGCCCTCAACCTCTCAAGTTTTTTACAACTCTTAAAGTATATGAAAGAAGGAAGAAGAGGTTGGAGCTTGAAGACTTAAAAATTTACTCTTAACTTGCCCTTGTTGTTGATTTTTTGGTCCTTCTCCAGCCCAAAAATTTTACATTCTATTCGTCCTCGGCATACATGTCATCTCTCTCTCTCCATTCTACTCCAACCTTTACAATCGTTCTTATATTTGAAAAGAACCAAGGGTATTTTCCTATCCTATACACACAGTGCTATTAGATAAGTCTTTTATTGTGCATCCTTATCCTTTTAAATACACATGGAAGTAGACTTGTATGTACGAAACCAAGTAAAATATCAAGCACCAAGTTGCTTACAAAAGTATCAAGAAAATGCCTAGAGAATTTCTCTTTTGCTGCTACTTCTTCGTCCTTTCGGCGTTTTGGAAAAAACTCAAAAGTCTTTTTAAGCTTTTTGACTCTAAGTAAGAAAGGACAGTTAAATTGGAATATGGAAAGCCATCCTTATACGACTAACTTCTATCTACTTATTTCTCTCCCATAGAAATACAAGGCAACCAACACTAAAGATAGTTCTACTACTGACTTGACTTCAACAACTGCTACAAACACTTAATATTTAAAGAATACTAACATAACACCCACTAGTTATACTTATACCTAGTATCAATATTATTATTAATAGTTGGAAGAGAATATCACCATACAACATTTCCTAAGTCTTTTTATAAAATTTTCTTTTAAAACTTTCTCCCAGTCACCAGTAGTATAACACAGTTCAGAATATGTACACATTGTACACAACTATACAATATATAAACTTATCTCCATGTCTTACTTTCTAGTATTTTGTGAAATATGAGATAGAAATATTTTATTTTTTTTTATAAAAAAAACTTTTTTTCCTTCCTAGCCGTTCTTTGGTTGTCTTAATAATGAAAAGGCTGTCTGGAACCATTTTGTCTTGGCATATTTTCTCATTTGATGCGCCAAGATTTCTTCTCGAAGAAAGGCTTCTTTTCTAAGACTTCTCGATTTTCTCCTGTTTTATGTATTTTATAGAGAGAATGGGACACACAACAGAGTGAGAGAGAAAGGAACGAGAGAGTTATTAGCCATTCAACAACCGTTCTCTCTCTCGATCTTCTCCAGAGATATATTATTACTTTGAACGTATTCGAAGGAGTGTAGTTATCATATAGGCAATAGGACTCCCATACGTACATATTACATTACCTTATCCTAACTTATCTTATCTTATCGTAATATCCTATCGTGTGTCATATATTGGCAGGCAGGGAATGGATGGATAAGGTCGGGAGGACTAGAAAGAAGAAGAAGATGATCGAGAGGAAATCAAATGGGACGAATCCACTTATTTCAAAAGAGACCCATTTGTATGCTCTGTGTGTTTGGAATTGACAACCTGAAATGCACACCCTTGTCTACCAACCGAACGATTTCTCCCTGACATTCTCCTGCCTCATCCATCCCCAGCTTTTTTCAACGTTAGCCTTCTCCATTTCCACTTTTGATTTCATCTCAAACGTCTCAAACTACACATAGATAGAGATAAGTATGACACACGTGTACGTGTGTGTACTGCTGCAGTCTACTCTAGTACTGAAAACTGACTGACTGACATCAAAAAAGTAAAAACGTCCTCTTTTTCATTTTATTTTTGGAAAAAAATCAAATTTAACTGAACCCAAGAAAAAAAGGATAGAGAGTCAAAAGCTTTTTAAATGTCAAAGACCCGATTTCTCCTTTCTTCCATAATGCAATGTTATCCCTGAAATTTGACTTGTTTTGTTTAACTTACAAATCAAAGTAGAAACTGTATAAAGCAGTTTTTTTCAGAAAATAAAACAAAGAGGGATGATGATCTTATAAGGGTATTTATTTTTGCATCAATAAAGCTTAAATTTGAAGATAGTTTCGATTCGACCAATGGTAAATCTATTTGTGGCCTGGTATAAGCAACTTGTCAGTCTCTCTTTTTTATCCGTTTGATTTCATTTCGCAATAAATAGATGAACTCATCCTTATCCTGGTTCGTTTGGTTAAGAAAAGAAGGAAATTGGATGGATGGTTGGATGGTTATAAAGATAACTAATTCTACATGGATATTATTGCCTCAGTCTATAATTTTTTCCCTTCCTGGTTTGTTTTACTTCAGAGTCTTCTATCTTTATATTCCTCGGAAGAAAATATAAGTTGACCCATAGTTCTTATTTTTACAGCAACAACGATTCTTAGATGTAATAACCATTACAAATCTGCCCGATCTTGCACTGGTTGCTGGGAAAAAACCAAGAGTGGTCGTCATTCTAGCCCGAAGTCATCCTGGCGAAAGTCCCACGTCTTATGTTGCCCAAGGTAATACTTTTTCCACTCTAGTACGTACTTGTACTTTTTTATATGGAAAAATTACAGGATGTTAACTCTTTGAAATATTTTCCTCCCAGTATAAAAATGATAATGTATAAAGATATTTTTTCTCTTCTAATGTACTATATGGATATTCAACTCTGAAGCCAAGTCAGGCCAAAAACGAGCTAGCAAAAACTATCAGTCGTCGTAGACTTGTAATAATAATAATAATAATAGTAGAAGTAATAGTAATAATAATGTACCATACGAAAAGGAAAGTCTTTCCCTTGCTTGGTTTGGTTGATAGGACAGAAAAAAATGTGTTAACCACATTTTAGTTCCGTCTTTGACTCTCTGTACATTACATACATTTGTTGGATTTGTAGGACTGATGGACTTTCTTGTGAGTAGTCACCCACTTGCTGTGGCACTGAGAGACTTTGTGGTCATCAAAATTGTCCCGATGATTAATCCAGACGGCGTCTTCTTGGGTAACCTACGGTAAGATGGACTTATTCTTCTTTACATTTCTTATTTTTATTCCTTTGTACTTTACTATACAGTGAATGTATATCATACCCAAAGAGTAAAATGTATAGACAGAAGGATTTTTGGAATGGAAAAGTACATTCATTCGTCATACACACACAAGGGGTATTTGTAGATAAGTAGAAAGAGGAAGATAGCCTGCCAAAATGATCAAATGCTCGTTGATTTTTTGCTGACAATGAATCCCATGGAAAATAGGTAATCCCTTTTAGAAAGCACTTAGGAAAGAACAGCATCACCATAAAGTTGTGTTTGTGTTGCGAAAAGGCTTAGAGATGCTTTCTCTCCTCTTCTTGCTTATCATGTATACATACAGAATATTAGAAAGAACAACTATTGCATTATATTGCACTAACGTTGCATTCCATTCCAATGCTTTTCATATAGTCTAATCCTATTTACAGAAAGTAGAGGAGTTACATACATTTTATAAAGAAGTGCGTTTATTCGTCCCAAGAAGATGTATATTTTTCGTACCAAAGAAAACTCCTTGAGGAAAGTGAAAAATGATATTTCTCATAATGTGGCATTTTGGCTTGGGTGTCAGTTTTCTTGGCTCCTGTGATCGATCAACAACATACGAGCACTCCGAGCTCCTTTCTTTAACATCATTTACACGTAGGAAAGTCTACGTAGTCCAATATGAATTTTATTGTTCGGTTGTACTTTGTACTGTAGGCGTTCTACCATCAAGTCATAATATTTGTATAAGAGTGTTTTTATTTATTTTTTATTGTGTTTGCTATTTTTTATTTTAAAAATATGAGATGAAAAGGATTCCTATGCTTTTAGAACGGTTAAAAAATTGAAATGGTGTAAGGCATGGGCTTTGAAAAGTTTGTATTGTTAATGTTAAACTAATGCACTTATGGAGGTGCATTCGAAGTAAAAGTAGAATGGCCTTGATCTTAAACCTATTGAACAGTTGTAGCTAGTTGCAACAACTGACAGGGATTATACTTAGGAGCACAAAAACATGTGAGCTCAAGAGTTACATGAATGAAGCTTTGAGTAGAACAAAGACGTTTCGATACCATACATGGTTGAAAAGTTTCTGTATCGCATCGTATCACTTTCTTAAGTGCTAAGATGTGCATTTGTAGGTTAAAAAATTTGCAGGCGTATTGAATTGAGAAAGTTGTATGGAATGCAATGGTCATGCTTTTCAAATCGAGATTTTTGTCATCGCTTTGTTTCAAGTTTGATTGCAGGTTGTGTAATCTATTTTATTTGTGATTGAGTGAGGATAGAGAAAAGCTTTTAAATCTTTCGTGAGAGATTTTTTGTATTTAAGTTTGGCCAATAGTTAGTTCAACTCAACTATCCGACCCTAGGTAGGAAATGTCTTTCTGAAATTGTGTGAAGATTGAGAAAAATAAATTACAAAAGGGAAGGGAAAGTCCTTTGATGGCCGTCCTCTCTATTACATTAGGAATAAAATCTACAAGATATGAAATGGGGAGAGAAGAGTTTAGCATTTTCATTGATGCATTTCCACGGAAGGACGAGTCAAACTTGCTAGATCAACGATACCCAGGGTGCTAATAAACTTTGTGGAGGGAACAATGCTGAAAGCTTCTTAATAAAGACCTTCGTGCACAAAATATGTTAAGCAACTTACAACCAACCAAACTACTACTATTCTCTAAGAAAGAAAGACGACGGGGGTAAAATAAGGGAACAAATGTGTACTTTGGACATATATATATATATCTACCCACATCTCTTGTACTTATCTTTACGCTGGCTTATAGTTATAACCAAATAAAAGAAACAGCATGCAGATGACTATTACACATTGTATAAAGAGATATGACCGACCGGTGTGACGTAGGGTTTTAAGTTTATTGGGTACGACCTTACAAATTCTTGTTTTGCATTTTAAAATGCTCAACAAACGTAATTGAATTGTGAATCATATTATGACTTCATTGAAGATGCGTCTCGTTAAAATATAAAATATATACCTTTACCAGAGTGAGAGTGACTATACTTATGGTGTGTGATACTTACCCATATTTCGGATGAGCTTTTGAAAAGATACTTCAACTAGGCAAAAAAGGAATTCAAATTTTTCTCAGTGCTGAATCGGTTAGCCGAAGTTCCATTCAAAAGTTCGCCAAATACTTTAGCCTTCAATTGCCACATATGTAATCCTATTTGATTGTTAAGCAAACAAAACCTTTTATTGAAGATAAGCAACCCCAAGTTGAACTCTGGTCTCTGTGATGCTTCGCACCAACCAAGGTACTTAAAGTCTCTGGATTTACATTCAGAGTAAATGTGGAAATCCAGAGAATAAACGTGTGTTAGTTTAAAGTAAGTATCTGGTGAGTGGTGAAAGGGCATTCGGTGGGTAATCCGGGCTAGAAAGCTTTTCTGGTTCGATTGGCCCCCTTTAATCTTATCATTTCCTTCGTCATCTTCTCTCTAACATGTATTCTCTGCCCATTCACCTTCTAATCATAAGATGATCTTATGTTTTCTTTTCTTTCATTGTGTTCCTCACTTATCTTCAGTTTTTGTAACAACCGTCCATTTAATCTCTAAGAAACAAACCTACCTTTAATAACACATCTCTGACCTTCGACCCAAGCTAATCTGTAGTCTTTTCAAGATTTCACTACACATTTTAAGCCTGCAGCCTACTCGTATTTCCATTGTTATTAGTATTTACTATACAAGACTACGTGTTTATGTTTTAGCCTTTCTTTCTGTCATCATTTTCAGTTGTAGGTTGTAGATGAAATTCTCCATAATATATTGAAGCTAAATACAGCAGGTTTATAAAATGTAGCCAAGTAGGTTTATAACACTGAGCAGATTCTCATAGAAACTGTAGACTCTACGTATGTAGTAGGTAGGTAGTAGAGTACGAGCACTTCATAGGTTTTCTTAGTGCTCCTTCTTGCACTCCTTGCTTCTAAAGCCTCTTACATCTTTTAGTTTCCGGTTTGTAAGTCAGACATGGATAAGAGAAATTCGCCTGGAGTGGTGAGATTCTTCATTCAATTTAATGGGGTGTTGAACTAAAATCTTCTTCCTTTCTTATTATTATGCTACTTAACTCTATACCTTATATAATGTTATATAAGGTTATTATAGTAAGTTAATACGAACGAACTAACTATTTGAAAGTAAATTGCATGCACATGAATAGGAGAGTAGAACAGACATATACACACCAACCACCTATGTATAGTCCACCCATGTACTTGAATTCAACTGGAGTGGAGAAAGCTGTAGCTGAGGAGAAAATTTTAAAGCTGAGATGAAGTGCTTTAATATATTATATAATATATGAATGATATAGGTGCTACTTACCACCTCTTATACAACGTTACTAAGGTATTATTCTTGGAAAGTATTAAGTATGGAAGTATGAAGAGACATCATATGCTAGTTTTCCTAGAGCTCTTGAATTTTGAATAAGATTCGAGCATATTTCCTTAGATTAAAATGATCTTGTATGTTTTTATACTTGGTAGTAAGTTGGTAGGCATAGGGACTGGCTTTTTTATACTGATGACGAAATGGTAGAGTGTATAGTGTATA
>JAQFZZ010001743.1:0-10248 GCA_034696405.1 Isotoma caerulea | reverse complement strand
CATAATTTTATCTTTATAAAAAAGTAAAATTCGGAAAAATCCGTTCACGGGTTATATTGCTACAAGGTTTTAAACACATGATTCTTTTACAAAATCACCCTGTATAATTGTCAGTATGGTGTTACGTGGAGTACAAACTTCTTTCACACTTTACACAATTCATTCCAATACCAGGTCCTTTAAGGCAGAGTTAATAAGCTGTTAAAGAATTAGCTGAATACTACTTACTAAGAGACCCGTACCTAGTTATCCATTCCAACTGTATGGTAGATACTATTTTAATAACAGAGCAAGTACCGTTTTCCTTTCAAATCTAATCACCGAGCCGATCTCCATATCTACCTGCCGAGTATACTAAGCAATCTTAACTGACATTTGCATATTTATTAGTTATGTACAGCCTTTGAATTGCAGTCCTCGGTCTTTCGCCAGTTTCCAGAAAATCCAGTGCTAGGGATCGAACCTCGGCCTTTTTCAGGGGCCTACAGACCTCTCCACTACCAACTGAACTAACTGGGCTTAGCTTTATTCATCAACCCTATTGTGTCGTTCCACAATTGAGGAACATTACAAGGTATTGTAAACTGGATTCGTCGGCCGTGCATAACTATTCTAGAGTTCGGAACAGTATTGTAATGTGTTTGAATTCAAAGATTTTGGACCCTTATGAGTTAGGTATCGAAGGAGAAGGTTTTTTGTCGCATTCGGTGACAATAACCGAACCTCAAAACTTTACGAATAAATGTAGAAGCACTAAAAATAACTTACGTAATTAACGATCCACCATGCAAGTTAACTTTAACATTGAACTTGTTCTCCAGTACGATATTTTCAACCAATCCGTTTAAAGGTTTACCTAAAAATCGTGCAAATAAATTGATTTATTCGTTTACCGATTTATTGACGGGTTATTAAGTAGCGAAAGCTATTTTATGTGAATGCTTTGTCTGTCTGTCCGTCTGTCCATATACTCTTTATCTCCAGAACGAATTAACCTATTGACATGCGATTGTTTGAATTGACCTCGTTATGTCAATGAAACTTTTCGAATTGAAAATCAGCGCGCTGCAATAGAGCGATCTGGTCGCGCTTATGTTTGCCCGGGGCGTTCACTACATATAAAGTCATCGGATGTATGATTTGATATTAAAACATTGTCAGAAATTCAATTATGATGATTGTTTTTGTGTTTCAAAATCAGGAAGGTCAAAAAATCAGGTCAAATGTCAAAAAAGGTCAAATTTCAAGTTTCATATGTTTCGATAGCTCTTAAACAGGAGATCGAAATGAGATAGGACCATTATAGTGTACGGTGACCCCTAAGGTCACAAAAGGTCAAATTTCAAGTTTTGTGTTTTTAGAAAGGATTTCAACAGTAGTTTCAATTAGAATGTTTCAAAGTTTTAAAATTACGTTTTTAAATGTTGTTTCAAAATGTTCTACTGAAGTACAACAAAAGTATTCAAAGTACGGCTTTCGCTACTTGGTTATACCCGTTTGATATAGTTTATTGTTTTTAATTTGCGAACTAACAATTGTGTAAAGTGTAGAATAAAGAATTTACTCTTTTATTGTTAACATATTGGTTTAGAGATTTCGCATACATTTTTAGTAAAATTCGCTATAATCTACATTATTCTGTGGAGTATAAATTCAGGGGAATAAAACGTACGAAAACGGAATCATAAAAAGTAAAGTCCAGACAAAAACTGAATCACATTGTATGCAAATCTGTGTTCAGAATATTTTACGTGATAAATCGACAGAGATAATTTCCAAAGTGATGAATTTTTTAAATGCAAATTTAAAGGAAACCAACCATAGTCCATATTACGTTCATTTTCATTGTTAAAAAATTTTTCCCAGATATCCAAAGAAGGTTGAGCAACAAACAGACTCAAATCGTTGGAACCAATTGAGGCGAATCCCTCCAATTTGAATAATTCGTCACAGTTTTTCACCACCTTGAAAAAATAAATATGTTTGTTTTATTCTTAACTTTAAGTCAATAAATTTCCACCCAGAAACGGGCTTTGACCAATTTTCATAATTATGTAAAAATAACCAGCTTTTCCCCTTCCTTTCAATGTTAATTTTTGAAAAGCTTTGGGTTAAATTTAAACAGCCATGTTTCAATTTAAACCCAAAAGTCTATGGTGAATATTTTATTTAACAATAAACTATATAAAAAAGGATTTTAAAAGGAAACGAAGGCAATAATATGTTTTATGAATTTCTAAAACTTTTAGAAGTAGAATGGAAAACATGTGAATTTGACTTTGACCTACAAAGGTGACGTTGAAGGTCATAAAACATCATATCACAGTTTGATCAACTCTAGATTATCTATGTAAGTATACCAAATTCCGAATTTTACTTTTTTGACCTTTCACCTGCTGTATTTTTACCTTATGGGTCATCAAAGATAATGAGGGACCTATCCAACTTTGACGTTTCAAGAGCTATCCAAACATATAATTAATGAAAAATAATCATTTTTTGATATTTGATGAACACTTACAAGAGAGTGGGGTTCGAGGAAGACCACTTTGTCCCATTTTTCCATACTCCAAGTGTAGTTTTTAGCGTAGAGTTCGAAATCCGTCCCACTGGCTGTAACTGACTTTTGGTCTAATTCCAGACATTCAAACTCTGCTTGCAAAGTTTTCC
Organism: Isotoma caerulea; assembly: GCA_034696405.1. Lineage (NCBI taxonomy): Eukaryota > Metazoa > Arthropoda > Collembola > Entomobryomorpha > Isotomidae > Isotoma > Isotoma caerulea. Next base: position 7,578 of record JAQFZZ010001743.1, on the reverse strand, counting down.
TAGATTTTAGAACCACATTTATTATTTATTTAATACATCTTAATTACTTTCGTAAAATAAATTGAGTTCATTAGTGTACCATATTCTGTACAAAAAATTTTGGGCAATTTATTATTTTATGGATGTGACTTTGGCTTATAATTGATTCTTAAGTGATAGAATTGGTAAATGTATTCGGTATAATGGCAGGATGATTCCTAATCAATGCAAATTCAATCCAATAAAAGCTGATTATAACAGTGTACTTAAATATGTATTCCTTTACGATATTTGACAATGCATAATTAAGCGTGTTTTCATAACATGATCTACCACAAATGTAACGATAAAATTGCAAGATTATATTCAAACTCTAAAATATTTGTAAATGGTGATGCTTGAACGTGTTTTTGTATTCAAATACATTTGTGTTCACTTTGACCCTACTATGTCTTTCAATTTTCATTTTAAAGCTGTTGAACAAAAATGAGTATTTCACTATCTAAACGTCACTCACAAAAACGATTTTGTACCGTAAACACTTTAAAATGTTTAATTTCGGCGTGTGTTTGCAGTATTGCGGACTTTAGCTTGTTAGTATGGGGAGTTCAATCTGATGTTAAATTAATGAAACTTGATTAGAAAGTGGGTCGTTCGTTATCTGACTTTATATCCTAGGTTAAGGAAACGTCATAAAAACAAAAGAAAAGTTTTAAAGTTAAATGTTAATATTGATCTATATGAAATATTCACTCTTTGTAATTTGTATACAATCAAGGAAAGACTAACTATTTCAATTGTCAAATTTGTGAAAAAGAATCTTGGTAATGTAAACTCTGTTTTTTCCGATTGGTTTATACCAACGAACAGTTCAGAAAGGGTATCATTTCCTAAATTGGAGTTACTTAAATTTCGTACCGAAATATGTAAAGATTCATGTAAATTGAGAGCTATAAATGTATGGAATCAATTACCACGTCAGTGGGTACTTAAAGGTTTGAGCTTAAATGGTATTACGGAGTTGATGAGAGAACATTTGTGTGACCAGAGAAAGCAATTAATGGTGTTTTGATGTTTTTTATTACTCTGTACTGATGGTTATGAACGATGTTAAATGTATAATTATATGGTGTCAGTTTTTGAATATCAGTGCTTAAGGAATTGAAAAATGTAGACACTTGAATAAAGACAAAACAAACAAGCTAGGCTGTATGACAAAAAAATGCTTTGAAATATGCGAATGGTCATAAAAAAGTTACCTAGGATAAAATGAAGTTTGTAATTTTGAAATAGTTTCGGTATAAAATAAGAGGGAAAATTTAAAATGGTATGTTTTACCTTAAAGCTTTTGGGATGGAATCAGAGACAAGAACCACAAGCTCCCTCGAAGTCATCACTCGTCGGAGAGATTTCGCAAGGACCAACGCATTGACACATTGGTCCTCGTCCAGTGCGGTCGTGACCCAACATTCTTTTGCACCTGTATTTCAAAAATTCAATAAATCTCATTTGTAAAATTCATGAGTTACCCCTACTCTGATCACAGACTTAATTATGAAAGTAACAAAGATTTTTGCGCAATTTAAATTTCCATGTTTGTAACAATTTGTTTCTTAAATTTGAAGTTTCTAGACATTTGCGACAAATATAACTTGATTATGCTGCAAATTTAAGCTACATCATTGTGTACTTTAAATAATCTTTTATTTAGAACTTTTAATCAACAAGATTTTGGAAATTACAATTTAAAAATAGACGATTTTTCGTTAACCAATTCGTAAGAGATTGTTTTTTAAACGTTTAGGATTATTTTTAAACTACTCCCTATTTTATGGTATCTAATGAAAATCCGAATGGTCATTTGTATCATTTGTTATGTTTTTGTCTCTGTACGCATTATTGAATTTCACAACAATATATTTTTGCATGGATCTGATACGAATTATTTTTATAATTATGAGATTTCATAGAGTTGAAACTAAAAACAGCCAAGGAAGGTTATCATTAGCTATTTCTAACCATAAAATATGGTTTCATATGTAGGGTGATAGTTATAGAGTACAATAACACGGAATTATTTGCAATTATCTACTGATCCGCATTTCGAACTGGTCTTGGATAGATTTCAATTCCAAAAACTACATAATTATTTATACCAACGTCTTTTTCAGTACTAACCAAAATTTCTTAAAATAATATTTTATAATATGCCTCTATGAAAAACAGATCAACTCAAAAAAAGGAAAAGATGTTAAACGCCTTGTGAAAGCCTACAAGAAAAATATTTTTATCCAGAAATAAATGCGTTTAGAATAAACTTGAAGGAACTTACCTGCCATTTTTACCCGATATTCGAAAATTTTTGGGTTAAAAATTGCGGTTTAAGTTGATAGAAAAAGGATATTGTATATTTTTGTGAAATATTTTTTGTTAGAAGTGAGATGTTTTTTAAGTAAATAAAGCTCTGGAGTGTAAGTCTGAAGACTGAGACCGACTTGGCTGTTTCACTTGTATTTATCAATTATCTCTATGCGATATGATCTCGTGAAACTGGAAGCTGACGTAAGACCAGAGGCAAAATTTGTTTCTAACAGGCATTGAATAAATTTATTCGCAATTTGGAAGGTAAACTTAATTTTAATAACTGATAATATTGGCAGTTTTATAACTTATACCATTACTCATCATTATGAACCAATGAACGAATGAATACCATTAAAATATATTTAATAAAACTTTTGTAGTTAAAAATTGTTTTAACTACAAAAGTAAAATTGAAAAATCTTATCTCATACAAGGTTTCCTTTTTAATTGGAATCAAGAACACTTATCTGATACAAAATTTTTTTTTTCATCATTTTTTAGCATCATTATAAAACAAAACTGCCTTGTGTCGTGTTAAAAACAAGTAATAGACTCATTTAATTATTCAACTGGAGCTAATAAGACAAGCAATAAAATGTACCTATTTCCAACTATTTTCTCATAGTGTAGAAATTTGTACATTGTACCTTAATGTGGCTTTTGATTACCACATTAAATGCCAATTTTATCGCAATTTCTAGGAATTGTAGAAGAGAAGACGATAATAAAATTCTAGTTAACTTTACAGGTTAGCTTGTATAATTGCTCAATAAAAATATTAATTCTGTAAGCAATCCAATTTCAATCCAATTTTAAGGATAATTATGATTCTGCACCTTTGAGGAAAGAGTTGGATGAATATTCATTTAATATCTTACGGAGATCCCGTCAAACGATGTTTTTATGCGACCGATATGTAACTCAATCCTTAAAAAATTATTCATGTAAAATAACTATTTTAGAAATCATTCCATATTCGGGTTTTGTAAATATATCGTATGGTTAGAAATAAGTTGGAAATAAAACTCTGACATATATGTGACAACAAAAGTAATAAAACTGTACCGAATTGAGAAACAAATTTGTAACAATAAGGTTAAGTCCGATGAAAAATGAAATATTAAAATTGCACTATCAAAACATGCAGAATTCCAGGACAAAATTAAAAATTCAGCAAAAAAAACTTCAAAATAAAACGATTTATTGCACGTATTTAGAATTTAAAAAATTTAATAAAAATGTAATCCAGAAATAAAAACATGTAGCCATTCGAAAATTCTTAGAAAGTAAAAGTTATACGCGGTTTTTGTTAACCGGTGTTTGTGTACTGTCAAGATTTTGTCAGCAATTTTAACTTTTACTTATTTAATTTTAACACTACATGTTGCAAAACAGAAATTCAAAAAATAATGAAGTTTCCATTGTGAATACTCACTAAAATTTACCGATTCTTGCTATAGAACGTTCTTTATCACATTCTAAGATACATTTTTAAGACAAATGTTGGATTTTGAAACCACAATTTATTTAAATTTCAAATACGTTTATTTAAAAATTAAGATGAAATGAAAGCAACATCGTTGTTTTTAATAACGAATTTAACAAATAAACCTCTATACAACAAACGAAGGAAAGTGTGCATTGTTTGTGATGGTGATAAAAGCAGACTTCCCCGCTGCATCTTACCTCTGGATTCTTATAGTATTTTCCCAATACATTTTTAATCTATTATTATTTTATGAATATAATTTTACAAAGCATAGGACGAAGTATTTCCTAACTCTTTAGTTTAGTTCTGAGTATTACATTTTATTTTATGTTTTCTGTTTATTCATGGTAATAATTCTGACTTATTAACTCCAATCCAATTGTTTGTATGTGATATAAGACTTGCATCTTAAAAACTACTTGTCATTTTAATATCAAATGAACTACGAGACAAATCAAGAACAAATGACTCATAGGAAAGTGTTGAAAAAAGCAAACTTATGGAAATTGTTCATTTGCTCTCCAAGTATGAAGTAATCTATTTAACGTGGGTATTGCCGATAGTAATTAAATTTTAAATACAGATTTTAGACGAACTGACCAAGGTTAAAAACAAGTTGGAAAATAACTTTATTATTTAACTGGAGCTAATAAAACCAAGATAAAATGTTAAGACTTGCAAAATATGGTTTTCTGAAATCAACTTCACATGTAAACCAATTCACATTGTAAAGATTTTATAGTTCCTACAGCAAATGGCATGTGTATATTGCATGTTATGTTAATTAACCTTAAAAATAATCATTTAAACGAGTATAGTAAGATAGAACCTCAACTATTTTTAATTTTACAATTTAAACCATTCGAAAAATTTTTCATTTGGTGATTGACTTTTTGATATGAATTTTCGAGCGATTGGTTATTTTTTAATATTTAAAACCCATTATGTTATTTATTAAGCCAAGCGTTTTCGATTGATACTCCATAATATGCTGATTTATGTAAATAGAGTGGGGGTGCCCTAGGGCCACAACCCTTAGGGGTGAGAACCCAATTGACCCGATTGTTAAATGTGGCATAGCGAATGTCCCTTTAAACTTAATAAATATGAGAAACCGGTCCAAAGTGATCAACTTGACAGACAGACGGACGGTACTATTTACATAAAGTATTTTCCAGTACTTAATAGTCAAGTATCCGACCAATGGCCAATGTAAAGGGCATTTACATAATGCTGACTTTAAAACAGGATGTAAATCGATGAATAGATTAGAATTCTTACAAGGTTGCTTAAAACTATGATTTAAAATGATTGACGTGTCTGAAGTGCTATTAAATTTTATTATCTACTTATAAAAAAGGAAACACTGACTGCTTCTGGTTGAACGCAATTGAGCAATGAGTAGTAGTTTTTCTTCTATCTTCCCCCTTTTTCCACTTCTCTGCGCTACTATGTTTCTTTGAATTTTCTTAACGCCTCCGTGTTCAAAATACGCGCTCTCACGGCATTTTTCACCCTTACATTTATTCAAATCTGAACATTTTTGAATATTTTGTTTCTAATGTATAGTTTTGGTCTCACGTTTTTTAAAGACTATTACTGATAATATTTCTAAATTTGTTTCTGCAGTTATTGTTGAAAGCCTAAAGTGGCAAATTAAAGCCAAAATTGATGACACGACGGATATCCCATTTATGATAAATATTTAAAAATCAGACAGTACTAAGGCAAATTTGACATAATTATACGATATTACAATTCGCCAATGCAATGGTCTACAGAAAGCAAATGATAAATTGTTTGTCATTTAATGCAAGTAAATACCTCTAAATTACATAAACACTCTTTTTTATAAGAATTAATTATTACTATTAAGTACCAGACTACTGGCCTAACCAAAAATCGGGTTCTCTGTTTTAGGGAGCAATTTTTAATCGCACCTTGAGTTCTATGAACGGCCTTTGAAACCTAGGTTCCGATTTGTGATCGGGCCAATAGTCTAGTGTGATATAATACTGAAAACGTAAGAAAAATTCATTCCTAATAATTATTTTATCCTCATCCCACGCGGGTTTTCCTGCCCCATCTGAAATTCCTATTTTATCACATTTTATGTTCTTTTTATGTCTTTTTTGATATGGTTCGTTTTGCCTCTTCATTTTTCCTATTATTATGAAAATATTATCATCATATATGAATACCTGAATTAAATTATATAAATTCTTATCTTCCTCGAATATCTTATATTCTTTGTAAGCATTAAAGTCTGTTTTGCAGCTTCATACATAAATAAATTCATTTCAATTTCCAAGTATATGTTTTTGCCCCTGAGACTAATTATTTACTTTTCTTGTTTCAAATCTCATGTGAAATCTAAGTAAAATGTAAGTAGTGGAGAGTATAAGGAATTAATAAGCCAAAAGCTGATTTACGTTTTTCCTAACTCTTCTTTTAATGATATAATTGTGCAACACAAAAATATTATTATTTTATCCAGAGAGTAAGGAATCATGCATATATTGTATATATTATCTAGAGGAGAGAGCCTCCCAGAAATTTGAGATTTTGCTGAAGCTGAAAGGTTTGTTACAAGAGGTGCAGATTTTTTGGAAAATTGACTATGGGAACATAAGCAGTTAATTCTTTAAAAAAATGTAATTCTTTGAAGAAAGAGTTTCAATTATCAAATATTAGAAAATAAACTTGAAAATTTAAAAATGTAAAACTATAAACAACCAATGAAACCAAGAAAAAAAGATTTGAATTTCTGCAAAGATTAAATTTTCGTCTTTGAAAAATTTATTTCTTTGAGAATCGCGAATTGCAATTGAATTTTATGTTTCCATGGTCAATTTTTTAGGAAATCTGCACCTCTTGTAACAAACCCTTCAGCTTCAGCAAAATCTCAAATTTCTGGGAGGCTGTCTCCTCTAGATAATATATACAATGTATGCATGGTTCCTTACTCTTAGATTTTGGCATTCTACATTTTGGTTTTTTATGCTGAATATAAACCAGACGCTTTGTATATGTAATCGCACACTGTTTGCATTAATTTAAATTTGAAAAATAATTTTTTTAGGTTTGAACAGATATTTTAATTTGAACGTCCAATTGGGTGGTTAAGTCATAAATTTCTCAAATATCCAATATTCCTGTCTATCTATGCATGAGTTATAAGATTATAACTTTGGAATAACTTACAAATGCAACTTATGATCATCTCATCAATGGTATATTTTCATAATGTGAAATACTTGCAGATAACTTTTTAGCATGGACATCTCCATTGGAGTTGAAAATAAAGGGGTATTTCATAAGCTAGACTTTAGTGGAGTAAAAACTTGAGTACCTTTAGCAACACTGAGACCCAATTACCAAGTTATAGTCTTAACAATTGTAATGAGTTTACGGTAAGCTAACTCACCAAATTACTTGACTATTTAACTATTAAACTCTACTTTTGAGTATTTTGCTGAGGTGGAACATTATAAAAATAGTGTACATAGCCCAGTGCTGAATTAGTCGGAGTTTGTGAGGCAACATAGAAGACTCTATTCTGAATTGGAAAAAAATTTAGCACGATTTGATTAAATTTACATATTTTATCTGAATATCCCAGAAATGGATTCATTAAGAGGTTTCACACTCTCTGCTATAAGTCAGACAATAGCATTTACAAGATTAATTCAATACTCGATCCTACTCCCATTTACCCCATTGCTTGAGCTCATAATAAAGAAGAT
>JAQFZZ010001742.1:0-10258 GCA_034696405.1 Isotoma caerulea | reverse complement strand
AATTGGCGACAGACGGACGGACAGACAGACAGACAGACAGACCATTTTCATAAAGTAGTGTTCCACTACTTAATAATCAATCAATCCAATTCATTCATACACTCTGATTATTATTTTCATCTATATATAACATGGTGAAAAGCTTCGTCACTCTTTATTTGAATGCATTAAAAATTAAGATGAGTTTTGTTATGACGAGTCTGTTCACTTTCATGTTTCATACCATACACCTTACCAGAGATATTATAATTCTGCAATGTCTAATAGTTAAACAAGTTCAGCTTGTCTATTTTGACTAAATATCTCTCTAGGTAGGAAGATAAGCTCCTTATTCAGTCTCCCGAAATCGGTAGGTAATTTCTGTATTACACAATTTTATCTTCATTGTATTCTTGTGAAAGGTAATAATTGTGCCGCTAAGTGGAAAAGAGATTTCTATTGTGAAAGTTAAAACGAGTATAATTTAAAATTTAAAATAGAAGCGAAATAAAAAGAGATTTACTTGATTGCTGAAATAGTATGTCTGGCATTGAAAAGGCACGTCTTGTCTGACTGATTGATACATTATTGGGGTGTCTGGAAGTCTGGACATAGATATAGACAGGGAGGGAGGTAGGTCGTTGGGGACAATAATTGTGAATTATTAGTTAGCAAACAATTCTTGCACATACAAATATCACACAATTGCATAATATACATGCATGCAATTCGTGCACACATATAGTTAGAGTACATAAAGATAAGGAGAAAAGAGAAAGGCTGTCTGGTCTGAGGCTCGAAGTAAAATTTGCGTGAGGAAAATAAATAGAAGGATGGAAAGTTTTTTTCAGTATTCAATCATCCGAAAGTAAGTAAGTAGTAAGTTTAGAAATTATGAGAAATGCTTGGGAAGAATTGCGTCATAGTAATATTTCTAAATTCTAAATACAGGTAAAAGTTGAACTTTGTACTCTTTTACACGTGTAACTTTGCATAAGGAATGAACTCTTTTAGATCGATAAGGACAGGTGTAACATGTAACAAAACCCAGACGAAACACTATGTTTACGTTCCCATCGGTGGGCAATGAAGTTGTATGAAAATCATTCATGAGTCTTAGGTAAAGTTCACTAGTTTATGATGTCACACACATCCATTCTGTTCATGATTACTCACGCTTATCACTTTACATTATTGAATGATCAGTAATTACACAAATTATGCTGATTGCGTCATCAGGAAATCATTTATAGAGTAAAACTTTCACCTTTAAGTATTATTAAGTTGCGTAATTCACCTCTTAAAGGGTACTATTTTTGAACTAAGTTATTTAGAGTATGCTAACTTTTGAAATTGCTAATGTAAGACATTGCGGTTTGAAAATTTAAAGCCATTTTGAACTTGTCATACATATGTTTGGTTTTAAATTTACATTTCAAGGTTGTTCATTCTGGAAGAATAATGTAAAAGAAAAAATTAATAAAGTAAATTTAAAAATAGATTTAACCTTGTATCTAAATTGAGCTAATGATTTCAGGTGAAAGTAAACTTTCATAACGAGAAGTCATAATTATAAAAGCTAACACATTGCAGCAAATAATAATAGCAAGGACTTAGGCTAATGTGATATATGTTAAAAGAAATTAGAGTTTAAATACATAATTCTCCACCTAAAAGCAGTAGCAGCAAATGTATCAAAACACAGAACGGTCTTTCATAATCAAAGAGTCCAAAGGTCGTTTAATTGATTGATATGCATAGTACATAATGTACTATACTAACTACATTCAAAAACCCCAAATCATTTAGCATCCAATAAACCACTTATCATTACAGACTTCCAGTCTCAAAATTATACCGACTATAATAAGGTTGCTAACCTTATAAAACCTTGACTGTGGATAAAAATTCGTACTTGTTAAATTTCGATGCAATGTATTCCAGCCATATATCGTACAAGCTCCCGCACGCAAATTGTTTCGGGATGAGATTGCATTTCATGGAAAAGTACAAATAGTCTCCTACTATTACTTACCTATTATCTCTTATATTAAAATTATAATCTCCACTTGTCTTACAAATTTCAATAAGTTTTTTTATTAACTTGCATAGCATCTTCTCTACTATTCGTGAAAGAGAGAAATATTGAATATAGCCTTTCATATTTTATTTATTTATTTGTATTTTTAAGATTGTGGAATAAACACTGGGTAGTTGTAATTAGTACCTGTTAAATCTAGAATAGTAAGCATTCCACAGTACCTTCTCGTTCAGAGAATTGAATTTTGAGAGTAAAAGCTCTCATAATAGAAATCAGTTTTAAAACTAGGAAGAACCATTCCATTGCAATTCATTGACGTAAACTCAATCAAGAAGCAATTACCATTTCTAGAATTTCGTACCTAATTTTAGTTCAAACTTTCCGCAATAATTTGTAATGAAATTTTAAAAACCGTCATTGCAAAAAATCATGTGAATTTATTGCTACAAATTAAAAACAAAACAGTAATATGTTAAAGACTTGATATGGTAGGTAATACCTAGTTAAACATATATAAACATCCTGGTTGGCACGTTCCAAAGGTTACATGTTATACCTACTTGAAATAATTTGTATATTTTGAAATTAAATCATATTAAAACACTATTAATTACCTTTATAGTTCACCCTGAACCCTGAAGAGGGTTCGGCGATTAATTGCAGAATAAATCATTATCTCCACTTGAGTTATCATAATGTGAAAATTGATTTGCACTTTCCATTCATTGATTTAACTGGACTCTACATTACGTACTATTTTCATTCACTTCGTACTTTGGACTTTGATACTATAGAGGCAGAGGCTTGACTGTCAATACTGTCAAAGTGTCAACTAAACTGTAAGCAGTTGGCTGTATTAATTTTTTAATATGATATCAAGTTGAGGTTGATTTGTAATCCATACAAACCAATTCATTGAGATCTTTAACAAAAATGAATCACTGACCGATGAGAAACACCATGCAATTTATGTATAACGTATATACTTTCTGTTGATGATAAATACGGGTTACATCACGAATTATGAATGGTTAAGATGCGTTTCTCTGTGTCAGCTTTAGGGAGACATTTTTATTGTCCTTTTGCATGTCAGGTTCCAATTTTTAATTACCTAAGAATAATTTGTATCAGCAGAAAAGATAAGAATTTGCTACTATTTCAAACACCAGATATGGCAGAAAGTATTGAGGTATGACTGTGAAGATTTAGGTAATTTAAATCGTGTTCATCAGATAAATTCCTCTTAGATTGATACAAAGGTCATTCATTTTTATAGATTAGGCGTTAATGTGCCTATGAAACAAAATTAATGGCTATATATGTTCTAAGTAAGGTATGATTAATTTCAACATTTTACTTTGCATTTCAAACCGTTTAGTCGGCAATACTTAAGATCTGCATTTTAATATAGTCTTTCAAATTTTAATAGTACCTCGTAGTATAATTACTAGAAGTTAAAAGTTAAAAATATCTTTAGTTCCACTTTTTAATAACTTCTTTAGTAAGTATTTTTAACAGTTAGATCATGTTAATTTTAATCAATAAATAATATGATGTGAAACAATCATCATCAATTTCGAATTATAAATTAACTTTTTGTATTCATTATTCATTCGGTTGTATACTGTCAGTCCTACAATCCACATTTGAGTAGTTTGTATTTTTTAATTTGATTGATGATGCATTATGATATTAGCTATTCATTTAAAATTTAATTCAAAGATTAAACCTTAAAAACCTAAATAATATGTATTATGTTGATTCCCTACAAAATAAAAAAATAAAGAACACCTTTGTCAAAAATTTGAAAATTTTTCCATTCAAGCTATTCAACTCGGAGAAAACTTTCAATTTCTGTTGAATGTTTGTCATTTGTCAACAAAAATAAACAACTATTAAGTGAGTATTTACTATAAATGAACTACCTATTTGTATTCATAGTTTAGGTATTAAATTTCGGAAGCTTGGAAAAATAAAAAACAGCCTTTGTATTGTACACACACACATTAATAGGTATGTCACATACGAGTAAAAACACCTTCGGATTTGAAGTGCAGAATGGATACATGTAAGCAATGCGAATCTTGTTGGCTGTCACACAAACACAATATAATGAGAAACAACTTTCATCTTTAAAAATGGTTTTGATTATCCATTTATGCAATTTTACTACCATGTGTAACGTAAGAACGACAAAGGTAAAATTGAAAGGTTCCCCTTATTCAAAGTTACAATAAAAAAGGAAGATGATTAGTGCAAAAATAGCATAAATGAAATACAAGTAATTATAAATTCAAAATATGCAAATACTTGTTTTGTTTCTTTCGTGCTTTGTGCATGAATCACAGCATGTGTTAAGGGTGCGTAGAAAACTATAAATTCAATAGGTGTTTTCGATATCAAAGAAAACGCATCCCCGATACTTATTATAATTTTTGTATTTTATTAGCTTGTATTGCATTTCGTATAATTTTTTAATAATCATCGTGTATTCTTTGCATAATTTTTCTTTAAAATTCTAGTTAACTGAACCGTTCATAAATATTAAATACCGAATTGTATAACTGAAACCACAGATAACTTTCTACAATAATTTAGCACGTGATACATGAACATTACGTAAAAAAACCCATTCTCACCTTCTAGATCCTTACATAAGATTTATACCTCAGTCATGAAATGAAACTGATTCACATTCACAAGATTAAAAAAATTGGTGTAAAAATAAAAACAGGATGTTTCGTGAGTTTAATAACCGAATCAATTTCTTTATATGGGAGGAATTGAATTAAAGTAAACCAAATAAATACCGTGAACATCATCTCATATTCAACTCAAAGAATTGATAGTGATGATTAAGATGATACATGTAAAAATGTCGCCTGTCTGTCTGTGCATTGTTGCAGCATCCGTACGTAATATTTTTAACAATGCACAAGTGCGTTGTCTGAAGGGACCAAATAATAGAACACAATAGGGATCTCTTTGTGCAAATATGATTTGATAAAAAATATAAATGGATTTGGTTTTCATTTTCTTATTTCAATCTGCCTCATCTCATTGTTCATTGTTATCGAAGAAGGATCGAGTTAGACGGAAGAAAATGTAAATGAATAGATTTTACATATATGTGTGTAGCTATTTGCATAGAAAGTAGGTAGTTAGTTACCCATGGTGGTTTGGTTACAATATTTGGTGTCATAAAACTAATTTGGGTATCCCATCATCTTGACTAGAGTACTAACTATTACCTCAAAATTTAATTGCACACTTCATTGTAATTTCTTCTTATGCAATCTCATATTTTATAATACCTTTATAGACATGATAACTATCTGGTAATGAACAACTGTTAATTTTTATTGTCATCTTGGAAATAGATTCGTGAGAATAATCTTTAATATCGCCAATTTCAAAACATGACGTTGTTTCTTATTTGAACCATGATCGATGCTAAAATCCTTCCAATTTTTTTTTCACAACAAGAAGTACATTTTTGAAAATTGAAATTAATGATTTTACTCTCTTCTGATTCTGATGTGCAAATCCTAATGAGAATTATTTAATTACTGTTTCTTTGTTAGATTTTTCTTAGCAGTAAATCACTGCTAATGAGATTTTGAAATCCATAATAAACTTTGAATAATCGTTACCTTCTAATGGTAAACGATGGATTGATTAGATCGATAAATATTTTAAAATAAAATGACCCCAATCAGTAAATCTTTTATGCCTGAAAATAGTAAAAGCATAGAATTGAATAGCAAAAAATAAAAATGCTTAAAACAATGATTCTTTCTTTTGAAACAATCCATGACATTTCTCTCGCAAATCGATATAAAAATTTTGAAATGACAAAATAATCATGAATGAAGATACGTTTTCTAATTTTATGAATTCATTTCACGATAAATTAAGAAAAAAGTTTGCAAGAAAATCTTATTCGGTCAGACGACACAAACCTTTGAAATCAAGACTATCTACATTCTTCGATACCAAAAATGCATCAGATGGCCCATTAATCCACCAAGTGTGAAAAGGATTTTCGATTACAAGGGATTAGCAACTTCTTCAATCAAAAGGGGCGGAGTGGTTAAACACATTTTTAAGATTAAATCGATCTCATTCATTTTGTCCATTGAAAGGAAGACCTGAACAGGAAATTAGACATATTATAACCACCTTGATGCATGTCCATCTTATATGAAAGCATTTATCTCATCAAAGTAGAAAGACGTCGGGATAATCTATTGATTATCTTTAGAGATTGAGTCTTCGATGGCAACAAAGGAACTTGCACTGAGAGTGTAATTAAGAAGCCATCAAGTCACGTCACCTCATATGAATTACAATATTGCTGAATTTAAAATGCATAGAGATGTACGAACAAAAATAGAAGTGAAAAACGAAAGTGTCTGTGTAACCAAATAAAAAAGTATGCTTTTAAAAACACTTTAAATAAGCGACCAGTAAGACCAAACCAACTGACAAACTCAAAGATTGCATCTACCATTTAACTCAAAATATCTATTCATATCATTAAAATTTAAAACATTTTTCTAAATACATAGCAAAGTCTACAAAACTCTAGTGTGCTAGTGTGACCATCCCTTTTATCATAGTTTCGCATAATAATAAAGGGCTTTGCTTGTGCGGCAGGTGCTTAAATATATTTTTACTCACCATAATATAAATATAACATTAGAAGGGTGTTTGCTAAAACCAGTAATAAAGATGATGGTAATGGTAAGGGTGACTATGTTTTTTTACATTATGATTATTGTTATTGTTGTTAAGACTTAAGATGATTACAATATCTGAGTACCCACCAAAACCAATGAGTGTGTATTTATAAACGTACTGCTGAACTGCATGCATACTGCATATATGTCATGATGTACAGTACACACACAAGCTTTGCATATAATACAGGATGTCACTGCCCTCAGACTCATCAGTACTTCTTGAAATCTTGATCCATTACCAATAAGTCTTCATTTCTGTGAGTGCGCACCAAGTAAAAACACCTCGAGAACATAGATTACCTCTAATAGTAATAATATAATGGCAGTACTTTATAAAATTTCTACAATTATGGACTTGGTATGTGAATTCATTTTAAAAGGTTTTTTTGTAGTTTCTTTTACATTTTGAAATTCACTAATTTTTTACAGTTTTAAAAATAAATAATAAAATAATTTCAGGGTCTGTTAGTACTCTTCACTTTGTTTGTAACTGGAATGGCTCAACCGCAGCAGGGACAAGGACAATTTAGACAACAGCATGAGCCCCAATTCCAGCCTCCACCGCCACTTCAACAGAATCAACCTCAACAGCAGATCTTCAATTTCCAACAACAACAACAACCATCAGGAGGTCAACAAAGACAATTTCAGCAACAGAATTTCCAGCAAGAACCACAAGCCCAAGCTCAACAACAGCCAAGTTTCCAGCAGCCACAGCCGCAAGATAATTTTGCCACTTTTAATGCCCGACAACAGCAAGAAACGCTTCCAACGCTTCCACCCGTATTCATCCCACCAAATAGTCCACAAGGACCTCCACCACAGCTTCAAAGTCCTATCAGGAATTTATTCAGACAGCCCGAGTCAACTTTCTCTCTGTCAAACATCATCAGCAGATTTTTCAATTTGTTCAATTTGAATAGCAATTAAGTATATAGGCATGCTTGCACACCTTTTACTAAAGTAAATTAAAAAATTGGGTCCTTCAATATTTGTTGAGTGTAGACTTGAGAGAGTGTTTGAGTTTGAGTAAAAAGTAAAAGTTGCAGATTAGCAAAGTGTGAATGAAGAATGCGTACATAATGTATTAGATTAGAATGCAAACAAAATATGAGCTAGAATGTTTTCTAATGTATAACAAATTAGTATAGTAAGGAAACTCATTATACTGCTATTTGCCAATAATGTTTATTTTTGTTAAATGACATGAGAGAGAAGAATTTTAGAGAATTTGCATTTCTTGAAATTACACGGCAGTATTATAATATTGCATAATCAATATTGTGGTAAGTTTGTTTTTAAACTTTTGATTTTTGTGTAGCTATTTTGGCAATATGGCTGCAATATTTTTATAAAGTATAAAATTTTCCAATTTTATTTTTATATTATACCCTTTTTGTAATTTTCGTACAGTCGTATTTAATTTTATTTTTGACAGCCTTCTAACTTCTAATTTAGGCTAGACTTTTACTTCTGTATTAGCCTTGATTTTTTTAGTTTTGATAAAAATTATATTTAGGTACGCATAATATGCATTTAGCTTTTCCATCCAATTCACATAAATAATTCACACGCTTTAAACAAAGCCTTTGATAGAAGTTCTATTAAATAATAACAATTACTGCATTATTTTTTTCTATCATTAATTTTTCATAAATGTGTTTGTAAGTGTTGTTACCACTTTGTTTTTGTCTGAATGCATATGTGTATTGCATGTGTATCTATTATTATATAATTTAATCATGATAACCATCTTGTCTGACTTTACTTTTAAGGTCATAATCAATGTAATAAAAAATATAAAAATTAATATACTGGGTGCATTTATTATAACATTAAAAATTGTTTTCAAAGTCGAGTTTAAATTAAAATATCATTCAGTTTAAATATACGTTCAATCTTTTCCCAAGTGTTGTAATCTTGTAAGAAAATCTTAGAATTGCAATTTGTTCCTTACCCAGGGATGATAATGACTTGTTTTGTATAACATATATACATTTGTTAGTGAATTAAATTTAAAAGTAATGACGGCAATGATGATGACCACGGAAGATTTCGAATGCCACCATGTTATGAATAAAACCTCGTATTTTTCCCATAATGTCTTTCTTGCATGCAAAATTTTTTTTCATGGATTTTATTCATCTTAATTACAAGTTAGTTACGCCGTTTAGTAGTGATGTAGCACAAAGTCATTGTTTTAAAGGCTTTTGATATTATGTATTAAAAAATAGTAAGAATTAAAGAAGTAACGCTTGAGCAGTAATTTAATTACTCACGTTAGCACACAGAATTTGATAAACCATGAATGAATTGCTGGCCCTGGCCAACTGCCCGTTGGCACTACAAATAATAATAGTGTAGGTTTATTTATCACTAACATTTGTTACAAGGATCAATTTGATAAGTTTACGTTTGGAATGACAATTTTAAATTTTAAAAAATGATTCCAATTATACTACATGAAGTATCATTTTTTCAGAAGCAATTTCTACTTAACTTTTTCACTGACTGACAAATTGGGATTTATATACCAAATTCAATTTCCATTCTATTCGTAAAAGCGAAAATTTGCATGGGTTAGTTTGAAAATGAATTTTTAGTCAATATGCTTTCAGCCCTTTCAGACCTTTGGGTTCTTCACACAGTACATTCCTATTCATATCATCTTTAAAAAGAATTATTCAATTTTAAGCTCTGTATTTAGTCTAAATTTTTGACTCAAGTTCAGACAAAGACGTCGCAGTTGAAAACTTCACATGCCAAGTCCAAGTCTAGAAATTTTAAATACCACTGTCCACTTTCAGTGTGTCCCATCCAACTTTTATATTTATAAATGATAAAGATGTTCAATTTTCAAAAATCAAGTAAGCCCATGGGCTAGGAGTCATCTAGGGTGAAGAAGCATATTTAAGAAAGTGCTTCCACTTAAGATTTAAATTATAACTTTATAACTCTAATACTTTTTTAAAACACTTGAAAAACTTTGTTTAGAAGTGTAAACTGTAAATTATAAATTTCGCTTTTAATTTTTATATAGGAAAACATGTCAATGTAAAAAGAAAATTGTAGGTTTAACGACTTAAATATAAAATCATTTACCTTGCTGATGAGTTATATGTAGTAAAATCTTTGAACCACATAAAGCAGTAAAGTCATTATAAAATTCATAAAATGATATCTTTGCACCAAAGTCAATGAAATATGGGGGTTGTCCTTGTGTTAAATGTCATTCATGATATATTGTGCGTATCTAACGTGATGCGTGGTTCTACTGCGGCCATGCATGAACATTTACATTCGATACTAGAGTACGCAATTATTGAAGGTTAAATCTTATCATAAATTCTGTCTTTTAATAATGGAAAACTTGAATGGCAAGGGACGTCATTTTTTGGGAAACGTTTGGAAGGGAAAATAATAAACCATTCAAGTACGGGTGTAACCAAGTAGCGAAAGCTGCACGTTTCAATTGTATTTGATTTGAATGTTT
>JAQFZZ010001741.1:0-10260 GCA_034696405.1 Isotoma caerulea | reverse complement strand
TTAAATGGTCCGTCTCTCAAAGAAGATCGATAAATTTATATGTGTAGTATGCAAAGTAAAAGTACTAACAAATAGAGTGAGTGAATACTAAAATAAGAAAAAATAAGAGAGTCGACAGGATCTTATTCTTCCGAAGAAAAGATCCGTTCAATTCATATGAAAATGTCTTGAGCTAATTTGGGTACAGAAACTAAAATATTGTTTACTTCTTCGAGAATGCTTTGGCTTTCGCAAATAATATCGCATAATTATTTATGGCAAACTGTATTTAGTTATTCTCTTTTAGACATTATTCAGACTTTTCACCAAGGATGTCAGAGAGGGTTTCAATGGAAGCATTATAAACATAGTACATATTATCATGCTAAGTCTGTTATATGAAAATGAAACCATGGCTGATTTCTTAAAACCATCATACAAGAAAATTATAATACTAATCATCAATCCCTCTAAATTTTATTGCATCACATGCATGCATCATTCATGATTCATATTGAGGGGATGGTAAACTCTACGCTCTAGTAAGTGGTTGAAGGAAATTAGCCGTATGAAAATGTCATCATGTCATTAGTCATTACTACTAAGCAATTAACACTCGACGACGACTATTTCTACTAAAGCATAATGATAGTGCATCCTGCCACTTCCTAGCCATCGTCATTCCATTCGTTCGTCTGTCTTGTTTGGAGTTAGGATTGGGTTAGGATTTAACCTTCAATTCTCCTCTTATCAGCTAACGACTCATATAGATGTTAATTCATTTCTCATGCAAATTAAGGCAAAGCAAAGCTCTCAGTGCATTCAGCATAAATAGTAGTTACATAAAATAAATTAAAAAGGCCTTTTGTCGTTTTTTGTCGTTGTCAGTGATGTTATTTTCAGTGGTAAAAGTACTGACTTATACTTACTACCTTATTTCATAACAACAGGAAACAGATAAATGAGAAAAAATGATGGAAATAAGGAAAACTAACTCAAATAAGAGATGTCACGCAACAAATTAACATAATTCTAAACCAACTCAATTTTAAGCACTTTTAATGCCCCGTTGGTTACCTTGCTCCTTCAAATTCAATTTCATGGCTTTTCCCTTTTACCAATATGTAATGCAACATTATATGGCCCCGTGCCAACATAGATTCCAGCCAAATCCAAGTTGACATGATGTTGCATTTTCAATTCAAGTGTTTCAATTTAAGTAACATGACAGAAGGAAAGAATAAGCTGAAAAGAAGAACCTCAGTTCGATAAATGGGAATGTGTGGGTAGTGAATATACCTTTTATGACAACAGATGATGACTTAGAAAGCAAAAAAGAATACACTTATCTTATTAAAGTTGGCTTTAGACTTATCTTTAGAGCATTTTATGAAATGAAACTCGACGATGGAGCATGTAGATGAAGATGAAGGTAATATCTTTAAAGACAGGACAGGAAAGAAAATCCACTCTGACCGAATTTAGAGAGTGAATAAATATGTCTTTGTTATCTACGACGAATATTACTATAATATATTAATATAATATAATATAGAAGACGAACTTCCTTCTAAAGTTAATCTTAAGTTCCCTTCCCTTCATCCACACACAACCAGAATCGTGTGTATACTCATATATTGGTTAGATTCATGTGGATATCATAGATGGTCTTGTACATTTGTTAGTGGATTTGGTTGAAGATATAAGTGAAAGTATCAGAGAAAGTGAGAAAGATGATGATGAGGTACATTCAGAAATTGCGTGGCAGATCGTAAATTTTATTTCAGTGACACAGCATTTGCAAATTCAAGACAATTATCTTACAAATTGCACACTTTTTCATTTTTCTCTGTAGAGCTATTAAAACATATTACAATCTACTGTACGCACCAAATGTTTTACTTTCACTGTACAATTGCACCTTTTTTGAGCCAGCTGCAAAGGGATTTAGGGATATAGCATGAAAGAATCAAAATGAGGCCGATAATACCACTAAAATTCTTTCAAAATGCATTTGAAGATTAAAGGACATAATAGTTGGTTGGCATACAGAATGTAATAATAATTCGTAAGTCTCGGAAGGAAGAAGAGGAAGTGGGGGAATAGATTGGTTGAGTTCATGCCATGTAAGGAGGAATTGATTGGTGTACGTCTGTCCTGTCCATGTGGTTAGAGAGGAGATCGAGGAGAAAATAAGTGAAAAGTGAGGAAAAGGCAGAAGAAAGGATATGACGAAAGGGAGAGTTTTACTTCCATCATCATGATAACTCTCTGTTCCTGAACTTCTTTTACTATCCCTGCTATGCTTAACTACATCCTATCCTGCCCATGTGTATAAAACTTCTTAAAAGTATTACATTTAAACTATCTACATACATACAAAGTAAGTCTCCTATCCTTTGAATTCTTTCTATTAAGCCAAGAGTGACTTTCTCTTGTAAAAAGAAGAGATATGATACCTCTTACGGATGGACTACCTATATAGAATTCTAAGACACTTTTAGTTTCTACAGCACAACAACCACCAGTACGGAAAATGCCACTCCACCACTACTACCTGCTTACCTCTACATCATATTATACAACATACTGAGGAACCACCACCACCTGCGCATTTGATCACGTGGTTGGGGAGAATCGAGTCGAAATCGATCGTTTTTCTCGCCTCCGTCCCCCCGCTGCTGGAGAGATTATGCTTTTTCCTGTGATTAGCCTGGATACAAGAAAGGAGCGAGTGAACAGTACAGTATAGTAGTATGTGGAGGCTTTACATCCTTCAGATCCATGTAGGTTGTAGGAGCAATGATGGTCGTAGAAGGTGCATAGGAAAGCAGTGAATTCTCTATTTGAAAAGAAAGTAGAAAGTTAAGCTATGAGCAAGCAGAGTAGAGTAGGCAGTCAGGGGAACATACAAAACATACGAGGAGAAAGTAAAGAAAGGTTGATGAGCATGTGCAACGCTGGGTTGGTCTGGCCTGGTTGGTGGTAGTGGTGGTATGGCTCATCCTTTTACCAACTGTCTCCCTTTCTTTCTTCACTTATTGCTTTCTCCTCAACCCGTCCAAGTTCCACTCAACCCAACTCTCAGTTCAACTTACATAGGACATAGCACCAGGCACCAACTAACATAATATCGTCACTCACAACCTCCACAGCCAGAAGCAAAAAGACCAAGAAGAAGCTTTAAAATCAGAAGCTAGAAACAGATTCCCACCCTGATCTTAACCAGTTGAGCTACCCACTACTACTTCCACTTCCACCCGAACTGGTCATCAAATTTATATTCAAAAGATTATACACTTACATCAACCACTACCTAATAAAACCCCATCCAGTTCCCAACATCATCGTCATATCTTTCTTCAACTTACCTCGTCTAACTACACTATTTTACTCTTCTGGATCCTGAGACTGGAGGGACATACTGAAGAACAAGAACAATGAAGTAGTCATAATAATTGCAAGAATATTCCTTAAAAATTGGGTTTTTGATAGCCTTCTTGACTAGAGAAAAAGTGACCAGCATCTTGAGTCATCATAACTCTACTTTCTGTCGTTTTCTTCGTCCCTAAAAATATGCATTACTTGGTGGTACTGGCTTCTACTTGATGATGTCAAGGCAGACTTTCTGAAGTCATCAATTGCATCATCAATATACCTCGAAAATTGGTCTACTCGTCATTTAGAAATTTTTGGTTCCGTGCTTGCTTTCCATCTTGATTGAAATCCAGACACCATTACTTTAACTACTGTTGCTACTGCTAAAAGGTAATTAATTGCATTACTAAATCTTTGTCTAGCATTAGTTCTGTGTTTCTGTCACTGTTTTATCAATATTCAAACAAAATCTCTCCCTTATAACAAGTAGGCAATTTAATTGAGAAGCGAGTCGAATTTTTTCTTAAGAGTTGCAAGTTGAAACCGTGAGACTATAAGCTTAGCTTCCCAAACTACTAATTAAGAAATAAAACTATGTACCACTGCCTTTATATTTAACCAGTGAAATGGAGAAGGGTTAATACTTGGAATTTATTGAATCATTGTAGCAAACGTTTCCCTTCTTCACCTTTGAAAACTGTCATTTTAGCATAACAGCAGTAAGATAATATATCAGAATTTGATTGAATTCGTTCTGAATTCGCTTTGATTCTGACTCTGACTGAAAAGTTATGCACGTAAGCGACTTACTTGAATCATATCATATTGGTAATGGGTTTTCGAGTTAAAGTAATTTCACATTGCCATACATATGAAGTAAGCATTGCACTCACTCACTCAATCAGCATGTGTCTGTCTGTATTCTGTCACACAAAGACAAAAGGATTAGGTAGAGAGGATGGGCGTGAGGAAAACTAATTTGGTACAACACATAGTTTGCACACATATGGAGTGGATCTAGTGGATCTATATTCTAGAGAATCTAGCTAAGGATATCGATTTGTGTTTTGTGTCTGTTGTCTACATATTGTATCTTCTATAATACTTACTTTCCCTACAATTCAAGCATTTGTATCTTCTCTTATTATATAATGCAATATGTATGTTTCATATGTGTGTGTGCTACTGATAGCTAGATTGTATGGTTATGGTTGTCAGTGGTGGTTGCCTTTCTAGCTTAATCTTTATTCACCTATCTCCTGCTCTAGATATCTTTCTTTCTTTGACTGAACAGTGAAAGGTAATTCGGGATATGAAAAGTAAAGGGGAGTCGATGGATGGACGGAAGATTTTCCGTGGTTGAAGAATCTGATTGACTCTGATTCGATTTGTTTGGTTGGCTGTAGGAATTTTCATGCGTCTCTCAATATATATTATTTCTTGCCATGCCAGATACAATCATAGGTGAATAGCATGCAAGGATCGTTTTAGCTTTAGCCGTATGATATCTCTATCACTATATCGAACAGAGCCATATAGTAGCATCAGCATCACTGAGTCACTGATTTCCCTTCTGATCCACTAAAATCTTCAGGGAAATAATATATGTTATACAACTTTCGCCTCTCTAAGTTTCATGTCTGATTCATATTTTATACTTTATGGATGGGTTATGATGATGGTAATATGCTGTTTTTGGTTCGTTCGCACCAGTACTACCACACCTTTTGCACTAAACTAAGCTAAATTCTTTCCTTTGGGGCTTCGAACGCGAACTCGACAGGAAAAATATGGATAAGAACTTTTTTGGGTATGAACATTTATGGCAAAAGAGCTGGTCCACTGTATGTTTAGTACTTACACATACAAATTCATATATACAAAGTCTCAAGTTTCGACTCAGTCAAGTCTTGTGCTTAAACTATTCTATCTAACAGATAACTACTTTTGCTAGAACGGTATTTGTAAATATTTATACAAAAAGATTAAAGAGATGAATATTAGTAATTTTAGGTTGTGAAGATTCGGAAGAGCTTAAGTTATTACTGTAATATAAAGTTCAGTCAGTATGCAGTCATATATGCTGTTCATCACATCTTTCCATCGACATAATTCACAATCTTTTAGAGAATCCGGAAAAGTCAAACTCAAAGCGAAATGGGGTGGGCTGAATTCTATATCCTATCTATTTCTTCTCTATTCTGCTTCTTTTTACTCGTTTTTTACTTTTAAAGCTATTTCCTTCAGATGAAGATTTGGGAATGGAAATAATGTAAAGTATGCGGACTGGGAATATAAAGAGAGAGAGAGAGAGAGAGGAATCGTTTACTCGTAAAGGATGTTGATGTCTATCTATAGTATATCTCTATCTTCATTTCGGCTTTCCCAGAGATAGATTGCTTATGAATCATAAATATTGCACAAGATTCCTATCTATAATTCTAAATGTGGCTGCTACACTTCTAGTCTTCTTCAAAAAATCTTCAATTTACCTGTATACTTACTAGTGTACATGTAGTAACAGTTTTAGCTTAAAAGAAGGATTCTTCTGTAGTTGAATGTTGTGTTAGGATTTCAAAAATAATAGTCTGCAAAAGTGATGTGATGGCGTATTTATGAGAAAGTGGATGTAAACACAAGTTGAAAAGAGTCAGAAAGAAGGCATCCTCCTATCTATCATGATCATAATGATACTCATGTTACTCATGTACTAGTGCATCAATATAGTAGGACAAAGTACTTCAGAAAAAAGTAGTTTCAAAAGCTTCATCAGCCTCCCAAGGAGCCAGAACAGGGCAGTTAGGCCAGCCATGATTTTAGAATAGGATTTTCTAGGAAAGTGTTCCTTTTCTTGTAGGAACTACAAACGATAGCTGTAGGAATATAAAATATCAGTACCAGTAGTAGTACCAGTAGCATAAGCAGTGAGTGTCGTTCGGTTGTCGGTTCGATGGTTGTTGGTTGGGGGGATCGACCTAGAGACTAGACCAGACGTCGACGTCGTTTCTTCGGATCGAATAGCGCAGCAGCCACCAACCAAATACACATACAACGTTTCTACAGTACCAGAACCAGCGTATTCTTGATGTAACAGTGACTCTCAGATATAACAGTACGAAGTGAAAGTACGGTCCTTGGTGATACTGCCTCGGTTTTAACAGAGAAACATGCACCACCAGCCTGTGGATCCAGTATTTTCTTTTTACGACGATGACGACTTTCTCTCTCTCTCTCTTTCTATCCATCTATCTATTTCTCTCTTATGATTCTTCTGCTGCCTGCCTACTTTCTCTTTTTTTCTTGTTTGTTGTTATTGCTGTTATTACTAAAGAAGAGCATCACTCACTTAGTATACTGTGTATTGCCAATCCCTAACTTTCCGCTATTTTCCAATTTACCCCGACATCCAATCCAAAGTCACTAATACTGCATCACACTTACCTTTACTGCCAGGCAGGGCTTCGTTGGGTATAGAATAGTAGAAGCTGGAGAAAGCAATATTAATACAATAAAGCTAGGAGTGGAAAAGGAGACAACAGAGAAGTACATGTCGAGTTTAAGATTTATAGTCCCGTATTTCACTGAAATCTCTTGAATCTTACTTTTAGCTATGTACTACGTTTACCAAAGTATTGGTCCAAAGTATAAATTGTATTCGAAATATGCATCTGTTTAATTAGGACTAGATAAAATAAATGTGGGCAGGGAATAAATAAACCTTCGTTACTCTCTATTGGTTGATATTGATAATGGTATGAAATAGTAGAAAAGAAAGGGATATTTAGATAGTGATAAAAAGTTACTTCTAATATGTTACGTGATGTTACATCACATTGTGTAAGTATTACGGTGTGGAGTAAGTCGATTAGCTGTATCGAAACAGAAATGCCACTGACTGCCACATGGAAGAGAATGGGAAGAAAGGCTTTAGTGCTTTTATTTTATACTTTTAGTAGTTTTACTTAGCTCAAGGAGAAAGAGAAATATCACGGACACATAGGACTATGGTATTTACCTAGTATGAACGATGCAGAAACAGAATAGAATTTATAGAATTGAACACAGAAATAATATAGTAAAGTGTCAGCCAGCAGGCAGGCGAACAGGCATGTTTTACTCCAGTTAGCTTCCTTATCTAGAAGCACGCAAGGAGACCATTCTCGTTTGTATTTCATATAGAATAATATGATATTCACTTACTTTACTCTCCTTTTACAGAGTATTTTGAGGTATAAAAAGAGATAGATACAACTAGAAGGAAATAAGAACTAAAGATAGAAACATATTTTCCATCAGGCTATTAAAAAGGAAGGCTAACCATCAGTAACAAGGAGGTTTATAACATTCAACTAGCGGACCATCCACCATCCATCTAAGCTTGTGTACTTACTTTTGCACTAGTGGAAGAGTTAGATAGTGATAGTGGCATTTAGCTCATCTTGGTAAAAGGCATACACACGAAGACATTATCGCAAAAAGCTGGTATTTTAGGGCAGAATATATCTTCGTATCGTACTTTAGTTTAGTGAGAGTTGCGTGATTGGAGGACCGTCAAGAAGACGCCGCGCCCGATCATCATCATATTCTCGTGGTGAAAGAAAACAGACTCTCTTCTTTCCTCGTCCTTTCCATCTCGATCCAATCTGGACTAGAATCCACCACCACCACTAACACTTACCCAACCAGTAGAAGTAAGCACAAAAGTCTCTCAAAAGTGGAACTCTGTTCTCTTCATTTTAGGATATTTCGGTTGCAATTAAAATACCCAGGTGCTAAGAGCATCAGCCACCACCACCAGTACTCAGTGTACACACATTGAACATACAGCATCTGCTCAACCCGTGGAGTAAGATAATATTACTTACTACCCATGTTCGGTTCGATGTTCATGTTTGTAGAAAGGTCTAACCAATACACTGTTATCACCACTAATACACTATATATCCTCAATAGTAACTCTAACAAACTCCTTTCCCTTCCTTTTTTAACTTCCTTGTGGAAGATGTAATAATATATTATTTCTTTTCAACATACTTCTGGCTCTGTCTGTGTGTATTTACGGCTTTTGATGTATGTTTAGCTTTCGGCTTTTATATGTATATCAGCGAAAGTGTAAAAAGGCTCTTTTCTTAAGCTGGCTTATTCGGTTCGATTTTAGGAGAGAGAAACCTTTCTTATTTGTGTTATCCGTGTCAATCCGAGATTAATATTGGTTTAACCTGGTTCGTTCTCTTCAACTTCGAACCATTCTTTAGTTTTAGTATAGCCCTTGGTTTTAAAAATATTTCTTTTTCTACTTCTCAAACAATCAAGCAACCAAAACTATTTGCAGAGTACTTTCCTTCTTTAGATCTAATACCTTAATCATTATCACTGTAAAAAATACAGTATGTATTTCAAAGTAAGTAGTATTATGCAAAAGTTAAAATGCAAGGTTGGACTCAAAATAGTCTCAATATAGCCATAACCAGTTCTATGTACAGTAATTTCACCTCCTACGAAATTTCATAGATAATCAATCTATAGTGAAATTTTAAAGTAGAAAGGATATAAGGGCATACATGAGATGAAATGAAACGTCTGTGTGAAATGAATGAATAAATGAATGCTTACAAAATTAATACCTATTCTGAAGATAAGAAAGAAATATACTCTAAACCTTCTTGTTTTGTACAGAAGGAACAATACAGCTATTTAGAAATAGAAATCTGATTTCTCATACTATAATACAAAATATAGAAGGATATTACATGTAGTACAAGTTTGAAAATGAAGGAAATCTATTTTACACTTACAAGAGCTAGTTTAGCTGTATATATAAAGAGACCATGACACACCAGGGCAGATTTGGATTCGCCTAGTAACAAGATATCTCAAGGGCGTCCTGCCACACTCTCTGAAGTGAGATAGATACAAGATACATAGCTATTACGTTCTCGAAAACATTCCCATGAGGAGCTTTCATTTCATCCATTTAGCTATACTAGGAACGAAGTACAACGAGAACTGTGAATCCATTTCATGCCAACCAAAGCAAAAGCAAAGCCATAAATGCATAGGGATAGAGAAAGCGAGACACAGCCAAAGCAGAGAGTGGAGAAAGTTAGGTAGAGGCTTAGTGATTTTGGAAAATTAATTACATATACACAAGGGTGCTTGTTTGCTTCATTGGCACATTCAGCACTATAAAAGGGGCATTATGATTATGAATCTGGCTTTAGTATTCCGACAACGTCCACCCGGCTGATGCTGTCACTCTGGGATTTGAGCAACTTGTTGCTGAAAAGATGCCTTAGATTTTTACTCGTAGTACTGTCTCTAGCTTTCCTTTCTATAATATAATATATTTATGCTGATGATGAGTTCTTGGATAGATAGCTCTGACAAAACTCCTATCTTCATATTTCATATAGTTGCTTGGCTTACCCTATGAAATTGAAAAATCGTTAACTATATTTTGCTCGTACCTGCAGACAACCTCAATCAAACTTTCAGATGAGTATTTTATAAACTCTATATCATAATCGCAAAGAGGATTCATTTGCTTAAGACCACTTATTAATTGCAATTAGCCGGAATGCTTAATTAAGTGTCATATCTCATGTCCACGTGAATTAATGAAATATACTTGCAAATGCAATGCACTGACCGACCAGCAAGGTGTTGTTGAGTACCAATTTGTTCATAAAATTAAATTATAAATTAACTGGGAACCTCATTTTCGATCCTTAGGTACACTGTAATATGCTTCAAAAATCATACTTCTTTCTTATGTGAACTACTTCAAATGTTCTCATATACATTTCATACTGTACAGTGTGTGTACACCACTCTATATTGTTTTAAACTAAAAAAGAGAATAAGGAGAGCTAAAAATAATTTACTTCCTTGTGAAACATTGCG
>JAQFZZ010001740.1:0-10260 GCA_034696405.1 Isotoma caerulea | reverse complement strand
TTGAGATCGACGTGAATTTATCTTCGGACCCATCATGTCATATATTATCTGTCATTAATAAATAAACCATTGAATTGATACTTAATTTACAAATCGTTTTGTATTTAATTAAATTTATCATACAATGGTAATGGTAAGTTAATAATATTTGGAATTACAAAACAAACCAAGAAATTCTCATTAATAAATGTGCATCTTTCCGATGCATTAAAATTTAATTTGAATGCGTCGTACTACAATGTTAAATTTTTTGTATGAAGCCAACGATCCAAGGGCAAAACGCAGATAGAGATAAAGTAGGACAGTAATAGATTAATGAGTTTAGCATATTTAAATAGCTGAAATTATTCAAATGAGTTGAATTATGGTAGACAAGTAGACACCTATGTGATGTACGCGTTATTTATTGTTATTAACTATTTACTCTTATTAAGTATGCTAAATAGCTTTATGTCTTTCTTCCATCTCACATCAATCCAATCAAATCTCAAATTATTCAAATACAAAAAAAATAATTTTATTTACCTACACATCTCAAACACCACACCACTGTGAAAAGTTCATTAACTACTTCAGTTCAAAATAAAATTTATTTTTGTTCAATCAGTATTACTAAATGGTATTTGTAAATTATCCCTGCATATAGTTGTTGGTTAAATAAAAGTATAGCTTACTATTTACAATATTTAAATTTAAATGCATACTTGATGCATAATATTAATGTAATCTTGAAGAGTTTGTTAATTGTTAGAATAAGTTGAATTACGTACGTACATGTACTCACCTACTATATATACTCAATATATTTATGATAATTCCTATTGTACTATAGCTTGTAAGCTTAAAGTGACACACCTGTGATGATGATTTGTACCTACTTCTATTGTAATTGTGTACCGGTATGGGACACATGAAAAATGATTATCTAGCAAGTAGTATTATTATCCTTATTACCATATTATATACTTGTAATGTAAGTAAAGGTATGTTTAATGGGTAAAATAAAATCTCATGGACAAGAAAGCGAACTTTTTACCTCGGTGCTATATTGTTACATGCATACGAAGGAATAATTTGATATCATGCGAAGAAGACACCTGAATGATGAAAAAAGAGGCAAAAATTAGGGAGTGTTTTTTAAGTGGTAGAAAATCAGGGATAGGCTTTTGATGCTAACTTCTCTTCTTATTGTTAAGAGCATTGAATTCATAAGTCATACCCACACCAAATTCTCTTCTGTATTTTTCATTACATTACTTCATTATACATCATCAACATCATCATCTGCCTCTAATCATGCTTACAGGTAGTGAGTGCTAAGGTGGATCATCATCATCGTCATCATCTTCTTGAGTCCGAGAATCCATAAAGATATCTTTCTTATTGTGTATATTATTATTGTTACTTCTTATGATGATGATTGGAGTAGTATTAAGAAATATGAGTACCACTCCATTATACTAAAAGGCACTGACTAGTTCTCTCTCTTTCTGACAATGGAGTTAAAGATGGAAATGGAATGTTTGCCCTGAAGACAAAATAGAATGCAATGGAAGACAACAGAATTTAGGGAACATTAGAAAGATAGAACACAAGGGATTCATACGCCTTAGAAAGGTATTAAAGACATTGAAGACATAATATTAAAAGCCAAAAGCCTCTACTTTGCCTTTGTAAAAATAAAATAGTTTAGCTAGAAGTCCTCATAACTCCTAATGGTCTGGTCTGGTCAAATCATGTCATTCAAGTGTAAACGTTATACTTGCTTATATCAAGGTTAAGGTAGAGTAAGATAGAGGTAAATAGGTAAATGGAGATTTTAAACAATCTAGAACAATTTACCTGAGGTCCTTCAAACAAAACCCTCTAAACCACTCAACGGCTTTTTTCCCTTTGAACATTTAATAGACTTGAAGACTGCTATGCTATTGTTGCATGTCATGTATTTAAAAAGAACATATAGTTACATTGCATTTACAGAGATTAGAGGAAGAATTCTAAAATATTTATTTTATTGCTTTAAAACTAAAGTTCTAAAAAATTCTCTTTTATATTAATAGGAAGGAACCCACACAGCACAGAAACACGCAAATAGACAAGACAGCGAGTCACTCAAATATTATGAAAATACTTGTATAGAGAGAGACAAATAGTGAAGCGGTCGTCATTATGATAACCTACTACTTACTTACCATTATTATATTGCATTGGTGCATTGAATTGAATAAACTGACTTTGGTTCTGGTTCGTACCTTCGTACCTTTCCTATGAAGGTAATAATAATAATAAGTCATAGGTAAGGTGGTATTGTGTCAGGTGTAGTAGTAGGTATATAGAGATAGAACCTATGCCATCATCACCAGATTCACCAAACCATCGTCTTCATCATGGAAGAGTGAAATATGCGATGAAAAAGGGCAGTGAAGATGCTCCTCTGGCCAACAACAAAAGAATGAGAAAAAAATTATTAAGACTTTGCTTGGCCGAATATATCCATTCATGCATTTTGGTACTGATTGTAGAATTGAGCTTACCTTTCCTCCAAGTAAGATACGACATCGACAGAGTATGAACAAGTAATAATCTTTATTTTACTTAGAACAGAGAGAGGGAAGAGGATCATTATTATCTTCTTCTGCGTGTTTTATTATTTAAACCCACCGACAGACATGACAAGTGGATGGAACTTGCTGACAATTAACCAACATCTCTGGAAAAAGTGGTAGAGAAGAAGAAGTAGAAAAAGCATACAAAAAGAAAAAAAAGACCCTCTGGACCATGTTGAATAAGAAGAGTGCATAGAACACATAAAATCAAGTCAAGGCTAGGCCAATAGTTAATTTCATCTACTTTTGCGGCTATCACCCGCAAATGCAGTGTGTATAAAATAAAATAAAAAAGTTGTAGTGCCAGTGCACTTGGTCATCGTTTTCCAAAAAGCTTTCATAACCTAATCGCTCTGACTTATGAGCAATAAAATAAAACGCTCTTCTTGGAAGAGGACACACACATACACACACTTTGGGAGAAACGAACCAACTAATTTTTCCAAAGAATTTCTCCTTTTTTCTTAAATCTATTTCTTCATCTTCACAGGGTTAAAAGAATCACTTTGTAGTCATTTGCTCAGGCTACGTGGCACTTCATTCTTCCATTGTTAGGTTAATACAACCAGCCTATAGTGCATTTCTAGTATTTCTCCTCGTGTGTTGAAAATAGCGAAGAAAGTGCTAGTTAAAACATTATTTGCAAACACCATGCAGTTTGTACCAAGTAGAATAAATTTTTCCTGTAAGCCAGGAATTACGAGATGGAAACCCGGATTTCCTATCCCGACTCAGAAAACCGTGTTTGTTGTGTTAAGTGTGCTATTCCTTGTACAAAGTACGTGTCTATTTGGACTAACTTCCGGTTCCAGAAATGGTAAAAAGACTCCGAGTGGATTGTACCACGATGATGGAAAAGGTCATACAATTCTCACACAAAAATTTAGCAAAAAAGATGTTCGAGAGATTTCATATGATATTTTAAACATCATGGGATTCAACCATCGACCTCATCCCCATTTAGTAGATCATAAATCTCCAGCATCTCAATTTCTACTGGAAGTTTATAATTCCATTGCCTCTGCTGGAAATGAGGCGGATGTGGATTTGAGCAATGGGGAACATGGCAGGAGACAAAATTGGCATAACTCGGCTCATCCTAAAAATCTCAGTTGGAGTGAATTCAATGTGGATCAGACTGAGGTGGATGCTATCAAGAAGGCTGATGCTATTATTAGTTTTGTTAATAGAGGTAAGTCATCATTAATTAACAATTGGTGAAAGAAATCATGAAGATGAGGGGGATTGGTGAATATATAGGGCAATAAACTTCGGTAGTGTACCTTCTTACGTAGATTCAGACTCAAGAAAGAATGCCAAATGCATTTTAACCATAAGGAGAGAGAATGAATGATTGTAATAATAAGCTGGTAAAGCTCGTGAGATTAATAATGTAAACCCACACACCACAATGTTATGGCATATAGACATGCAATATCAAATGGAATGTTGAATTCGTCTCTCTATATAGCCTTGTACAGGTTCGCGAAGGTAATTTGCATTTCCTTTATCTGATTTAAAACCGGATTCTTATTGTGTGAAGCATAACATCGTCTCTTTCATTCATTCACTCTCATTCATTCAGAATTTTACTTGGCTTTGGCTTAGGTGTGATGTGATGGGTTAACATAACATGCAAAATGCAATTCCAAATATAAAATACACTTTGGGGATTCGCAGAATAAAGATGATTGTATTTGATAAAAAATAATTAAATTAAATTATGCAGGATTGCTAATTTTTATTTTTACTCTGTGATAATCAAGGTCACAGATTCTCAAACATTCTCAAGCAATATGCTGAAGATAAACAATTTTGGTTTGACGTTTCGGAAATATCTCAATTGGATGAAGTCCTCGGAGGTGAACTTAGAATTTGGAAGAGAAGTCTTTTAAATAAAAATGTGCCAAATGATATCAATGCTGATCCTGCCAGTGAAATTGTTCGGGTGGCTGTTCATCAAGTTTCACCTGGAGCTGATGATAGGTAAGATTTAAAAAAGTGTTTTAAAAATAGCATGCATTTGTTGGCAGATAGAAAGCCAGGTGTGACGTAAATTAAGTCGTTGTTGACAAGGAAGTTGGTTCGGAGTTTATAAAGCTTTTAGTTTTAGCAAACAAAGAACTTTGCAAATGGTCTTGCTTACAAAGTTCCACTGAATACTGATAATTAAAGTGGAGTAAAAAAGACTGTAGTTTGTGGTATGGGGGAAAGGTGTTTATATTATCACGGTGGTCTAATTTATTTGAGTAATGTCTCACGTACCATTTTGATCTACTTATTTAAACCCTCTGGAGCATGGAAGGCAAGGCATTGTCAAACAATTATGTTGACACTTCTTTGCAGAAAAATCAGAGTTGTATGTAGTTTTCTTGTGTATGAGATCGTATTGTATATAAACCATTGTGTCGGGTTTATTTGAGCTAGATCTTATTTAAGAGGATAAAAGATACCTCCCAAATTGTACAATATACTTTATATAAAAAACATTGTAATTTATAACGCGAAACTTTTCATTCTCAGTTTTTTAAAACTTTTTTTGCAATAATACAAAAGCTATTTGTTACCTTTCATATAGAAAAAACCGACACCTTCTTATGATCTGCTACCCTGCTATTATGTTTATTAATTTCATTGTGAGTGAAGTTTACTAAAACCACTTTTGATGGTTAGAAAAGTTAGAATTGAACTACTTGAAGGTTGTTGGAGACCTAGGTCTCTGACCTGGTATCTCACTAAATCTCACCAAAAGATTCTGTCGGGTTTTTTATTTAAAACAAGTAATTTTAAAACATTGCATGTTAAGTTGAGATACATGGCTAAAACGTTTATACAGTTTATCTAAAATGCAATATTAGATTTTAAACAGGATAATTGATACTATACAACAAAAATAATGCATTTCTAAACTTCATGACATGGGTGTTATTAATTCATCGTAATTTTGCAATCAAAGATCATTAAACAGCATGGAATATTTTTTCATTGGCGAAATTCAGATTATCTTTAGAAATCTATTTGTTCATGTTTATTGTTACAATAATTTTGTAGATAATTATATGCACGAGAATGTTGAAACTTTAAGTCGAAAAAGAAAAAGCACAAGAAAATTATATCTCATTCAGCACTTTCAGCCTGGCAGGTGTATTTGCAATATTGCAATTTACCTTTTTGTGCAATCCTGCAACTTTCATTTCATACCTTTAAATGTACAGACTAGCCAAAGCAAATCCCAAAACACATAAAAATGATAGCTTTAGCCTTGATCTAGATAATGATCCGGTGTATAGCATTTTACTCTACGGAGAAAGTCTCATATAAATGTTTTAATTCACATATTCAGGAAAGCGCTCATTTGTTCCGGCATTGAAAGTTGATGAAATAATTCGCTCTTGAAAATTTTAATAATAATAAGCATCTCGTTATATTGATAAGCGTATGCATGCCATGCCACAGATGTGAATCTGATTCTGAGCACAGCAGGTGTAGGAAATTGGTTGAAAGTCAAGTAAACTTGCAAAAAAAACTGGCAATCATCCGATGCTATTAGGCAAGCTTCCTGCAATACACTCCACCAACGATGAAGTTTCCTCATTTAATGTTTTGGTAATGAGCTAAATCTGGGACAAAATAGTTTCTCAGTGTGTAGTAATTCTATTTTGTATTGGTCATTATTGTAAGCAACCTTGCTCTTCATTCAAGGACGGTAGAGCTTCTAGAAGGAAATATTAAAATGAAAAAGGAAAGTCAGCGTCACTTTTGTATATCCGAGTTCGATGTACATGCAACTTTCTATTCATCATTTCTTGCTTGCTTTCTGGGGTTTCAATCTAAAATCTAAAAGATGTATGCAAAGTTATTTTGAGAGCAATTTGTTAAACTTTCAACTTGAACTTCTTCCCAAATTTGAATTTATAAAGTTTTGATGTGTTTGATGACATTTGTTGAGTAAACTCATTCCATTAGGTATAAAGCTAAGCTTGGAAGTAACTTATTAAATGGTTTGTGTATTGAATTGACAGTTCCTTTGAGTTGACAGAAGTGGATGAAATTATGACAGCAAAATGGGAACAAGGCTGGTTGCGTTTCAATGTGACACCGGCTTTTCGAAAATGGATAAACCGACCCTCAGAAAATTTAGGCTTGGTTATCACCACCAAAAGTGCTGAATCAGGTAAGCATTTTTACAAAGTTTTAGGTAATCTTCCTTTAGATCATTGGAGATTTAGAGTGGGGAGATGCCAAGCTCATTTTCTATATTGTGCGGAGTACTTTCTCAAAGGATTTTCTTGTCGTCCGTATATCGAGTCGTTTTAATTCTATTTGATCAGATTTTTACTACGTACATACTTCTTGACAGTGATCATCACAAAAATCTAGGTCATGTTCTAAGACCTTCAGGGTCGCTTTGTTGGAATTCACTCAGACTTTTCTGTTATTGACAAGACATTCCCCTTACTTTCTCCATCTCTTCAATGTAGCTACTTCAGAAATACGTTTTTTATTGCCATCCAACTAGGGTTGATGTATTGTCATGTCATAAAATAAGTTTAACGCAATTTACGCATGTGTAATTCTTTTTTTATTTCACCTATAAGGTTAAGAAGTTTTCTATAAAATTGTATTTGGAAGGGAAAATATTTTCTTTTACAACTCACCACCAATCTAATAAGAAACCTTTGTTGCGAATATATAGGTGAACTCTCTGGATCTCGTTTATCTTTAAAAAATAATCAAATGAACTAGAGGATGGAAAGTTATAAAATCCAAAATGAACTTTCCTTTGAATCTGTAGTATTCCAACCAATTGCAACATCTTTTACCCCGAAACGCAAAATCGAATGCCTCTTGAGACATTATAGGGCTTACATTTACCCATTTCGAAATCCCTTCCAATCATTCTCACAACTCTCGAAGGGTCTCGTGTCCTAACATGCTCATCTATTAATTTAACACAAATACAAAAAACCTAAAAAGTTATATAGAGAAAGTACACAAACACCCACGGTCATAGTATAGCACTTAGGAATTTTTGCAGAAAAAAGGAAGGTCATGTTATTGATAAAAAACACTATATGCATTTCCGTCAAATCCTTAAATCTTACTCGTGAGCCTCAATATGGCAATAACAATGGAAAATTTTCTTGTACACTTCTGAGAATAAGAAAGCATGAGATTTACTCACGTGCCTACATAAAATATACGATTGAAGAGAAAAGATTAACAAGATGTAATTTTATTTGTCACTGTGAATTCAGGGATAGAAATTCCTATGTCGAAATCAGGCCTGGCCACAATCATGGATGCAGAGGAGCATCAACCTTTTTTAGTTTCATTCTTGAAGACATCAGACGCCGGCCGAGCAGAGAAAGCCCATAGACGTCCATCAAGAGTCATCCGGTCAACTGGTGGAAGTAGTAGTGGTGGTAGTAATGCCAATGGTGATGGTGGTGGGGGAGGAGGAGGAAATAAACAAAAGAGAAACAAGAAGTCAAAGAAAGGACGCAATTATGAATTTCCGGATGTGTTAGACAGACCCAAAAGTTGTCAGATGGGGATGCTTTACGTTAATTTCGAAGATTTAGGCTGGAAAGACTGGGTCATCGCTCCTGATGGATTCATTGCATATTATTGTCACGGCGAGTGCTCTTTCCCTTTAACAGCCAGTATGAATGCAACTAATCATGCCATTGTCTCCACACTTGTTCATACTTACTACCCGTTGGAGTATCCTAAACCTTCTTGTTCTCCAGTTAAACTCGGATCTATCTCGATGTTATATTATGATGATAATTCTAATGTTACTGTCAAGAAATATAAAGATATGGTCATCAAATCTTGTGGTTGCAAGTAAGCCTATAAATATAAATGAAATCCATTGCAAAATTTGTCAAAGCAATACTATATATTATACTCGATAAGTTTAATTAGCTGTTTTCATTTAACACTAAACATGAGGCTATGTTAATTAATCTTCCTATGTTTAGCTACTTATAATTTTAGTATTTTATTATTACCATAAAAAGTACCATGAACAAAGTGATTATAAAATGATGATTGTGGATGGAGCCAGTATTAAGTTTATAGTTTTAGATTGAGTTATATTAAGGAAACAAAATAACTTCTCAATTTTACTGTAATATGATTTTACTTAATTAAGAATTTTTGTATGAAAGTTCTCGCCATAATTTCTATTTTACAAATTCTGATACAGAGCTTCATTTCCAGTTGTTCATATAGTCTTTCAGTTGCTTTGAAGTTGTAATTTTGTTAGGAATTAATACTTCCAGGAGGCATAAATTTCATTTAGTAATTGCCAAGTGGAGAAAGGAGGGACTACAATGCAATGTAATATAATTGATATGATAAATGAGACTGTTACAAGTTGTAAAGAAAGAGGCTATATATTTGTGTGAATTTGTTTGTATAATTCGTTTTCATTACTGTGTTGCTATAAGATATTGAAGTAAAGACGGATTTGGAGCCATGACTTAATATTTTACTTGTATATAATGTTGTAATAATTTTTTAATGACAGCTAACTCCCGATGCACAATTAGTCATTTCCATATCGATCGTAAAGTAAACTCATTCTTAGTTTGAGATAAAAATTTATAAAAGAAATACCGATAAGATTTATTTTACGTTAAACTGCTAAATAAGCAATTTAATAATAATTAAATACAGCGGGGACACTGTGAAAGGCAATTCTCGCATTGCGTTAAACTTCATTGCGTGTTTGCGTAATAAAAGAAATCTAATAATGCATAGTATATACACATTTGAAGGTTATAGGGTCGGTGGTATAAATAGATCCAAAACACCTAGTTAAATGTCAATAATTGAATCTGCATTATTGCATTACAGTTGTTTACAACGTAGAGTAAAGTGGGCTTTGTTCAAAGTGTCCCTTGAGTATCTGGGTAGGATTTATTACCACTTGTATTTCCAGAGCTGATGCAGATCAAAAGGAGAAGGACGCCCGAAGTAGCAATTGATTTCCACTTGTGCAACAAACCCAATTGTTATTATGCATTTTAGATTCTAGATGAGTTCCGTTGGGCTCAGGCTCATGAATATTGAATGAACAGGTGCTGCTATATTTCCTGAGGGTCTCTTACGTGTTCATTCTATTTTAGTAGACCTTTTGATATGAAACGGAGTGGCACTCTTGGAGTACTTCACTCCTATTTTGGGTGTGTGCAAAACGATGAACTATGTAATTTCAGGTGGTTTAATGCAATCACTTGTGAAAGATTAAGCATTGCATGGAAATGAGGAAGATTTTTGTTTATATAGTATTTAATTACTAATTTATTAATTAACCAAGTAATTATAAATAGTAAAATAAAAATAAATTAAAATTAAATTACTAATATAAAATTATAATTTTTTAATATGCAAAAAATTATACTTTTTTCCACAAGTTATTTTCAAGCAGTCTATTTGTTACAATATTATCATTTTAATAATATATAGTTTTTTATTTAAAATTGTATTTCTGTTGATTTATTTATATTTCTTAGATTCATCCAAAAGTTTGATGGCGATAATCTATATAAAACATCAAGGCTTACCTAAGTGACCACAAGTCATCATTTCTCAGATCTAGAACAAATGTCACAACGTCACAAGTTATGTCATTGTGTAAGAA